>NW_019295518.1:0-18423 GCF_000500325.1 Leptinotarsa decemlineata
GTTAATGATATTGAAAAAATAACCTCTGTAACAATATATGTAAGAAAATAGATTTTTCAATAAAAACTATACTATACCGTAGTATAACATTACTCGGGGAACCCACTGGTTTCATAAATTGAAAAAGTGAGCTTTCGAGACCTTGGGAACATACTCTATGATTAAGGCAGATGCATCGTTGACCTGAAGAGAAAGTCTGTTCTCATCTAATTATATTCAAATCATCATTGCAGAGGCGAAAGAAGCGACGACCACGAATAATTTGATTATATTCTCATATTTTAGAGTTTTCGACTCGGAAATCAACTACCTTAAATTTCAAAGTTTTTCATAATTACCCATGGTGGAAAAATTCAGTTGAGATAACTTTTTCATGGGGTGATCAATTGCTATGATTGTAAGAATAAGTAATTGAAAAACTACAACTGAAAAATATGCCGACGCCTATGTCGAGGCGGGAATTCCTTATCTGTGCTGTTCCAATTGGTATTGGAAATACTATACTAAACATGATCGGCTCGTGAATAGAAGATTCCTCATTTTTTTGCCAATCCACTATCTACTATAAAACTAGAATATTATCGTCAGTTCTATGAATACCCGATTCCTTATTCAAAGGAAAAAAAGGTGGTCCTTCTGTGAAAAAGTTAAGTACTTTTAATGCAGAATCCTCATTGGGATACTCATATCTACGTGGACTGTTCATGAAACAAGGTAAATTTTCTAATTTAGCGGGCTTTTTAGCATGCTTAGTTTGTTGGTTAGAGGCATAAAAGTAAGAAGTGTTTTGCGTCTTCGGCGATTGTCTGCTATCGAAAAAAATGAAATTAACCACTCAAAAACACTCGAAACTCTGAGTCAGAAAAATGTTTACAAGTGGTACAAGCTTTTTACAGTAGGCCGAGAAGATGTAAATGACGACACTGTTATGGAAAATCGTCGAATCACTATTAGAGAAGTTGCTGGAGATGTCGGCATATTGGTTGGCTCATGCCATGCAATTTTCTCGGAAATTTTGGGAATGAAGCGTGTGGCAAAGAAGTCCTTTCCAAAATTGCTGAATTTTGAGAAAAAAACACTTTCACATGAGCATCGCTCAGGAATTGTTAAGTGACGTCAACGGAGATCCAAATTTGCTTAAAAGGGTGATAACTGGTGACGAATCATGGGTATATGGTTATGACATCGAAAACAAAGTTCAGTCGTCCCTATGCAAGAGGCCAAGACAAAAAAGCACGCCACATTCGATCAAATGTTGAAGTTTTGTTCATCTGTTGTTTCGGAAACGTGGCGTAGTGCATCAGGAGTTCTTGCCACATTAAACCAGGTCGATAAGTTTTGAAACCAAAAAAAATAACAGTAAGATGAAACCCACTGTTTACAGTGTCCTTCTTCAACCAATAGATAGTTCAGCTAGTGACTCATAGATGACTCTGTGTGTTCTATAACTTAATTTTCAAACCGGCAATGCTAGATTACTCTTTAAACATTGATTTATTGTACAACTGGCAACACCTGCTTGCACTAGCAACCGGTAAAACCTCGATCTCCATCTATCTTTGCATCGATTACGTCACACGCGCCTCTCGCTCTTACACACACATACACATCTTTACATGAAATATTAATTATTTCCCAAATCTAAGTATATTTTCCTATCTTCAATATGATAATGACGATTACATTCTACGGAAATCAAAAATAAAAATGCTGTCGAGTATAATGAATGAGTCAATTTCGGTCCCGACAAAACTAACGCTATAAATACCCAACATTCGCAGTTAACTTCTGATCTTACGATGGTGTAGAGGCTAAGGACAATGTCTACGGCGCGGACGATCCAGGTTCGAATCTCATAACTATAAACTTTTTTTAATTAAAATCACGTGACTGGAACGTGACAAGGGGGCTGAGGGGTGAGGAAGAGTCATAAGGGGGCCTGAGCGGTGATGTGGAGTACTAAGGGGGCCGAGGGCGGAGTACTAAGGGAGCCGTGAATACTTGAATCGCTACGAAACTCGTTCCATCCTGCGTCGATGACGTCACACGTTTCCCCACTCCTGTTTGAACCAAAAATTGCAGAAAGTTTAGCTCCATAAGAAAATACATGGGATTTTGCGCCAGAACATACGTTGTTCATCTACTGGAGAAAAATATGATCAAAATGAAAGGAAAAATAAGTTACGGGCGATCTGAGTTTGGGAAGTAGTAGGGGGTGAGTTTTTAAGGGTAAAAAATGGTTAATCTCAATTTCTGGCAAAACTATAAGTCCAATATTATTTCCAGTCTGGTTCTTCATCCATAGTTTCATCTGAATTATTAACTTCCTCGCAGGTTTTTTCTTCCATATTGGAGCAATTTTCAGAACCATGACAATGGGCTTGTTTCATGCTATGGAAAATGATACTGGTTTGCTTATAGACTAATCGAGTTAGAGGTATATTATACTTATCAAGCCTAATCGATCCCAAAATTTATTTATATCTGCAGAAAAAAGAACAAATTCAAAAAGCAAGAATTTAAATTGGCCGCGTGTCTGTTGACCAATAAAATTGATCGTGTCTAGAGCGGAGTTGCCAAGTGTATTGGTTTCTAATATCCAATCACAGATCTGATGATCCAATTTGACAGACGCCATTTTTGTTGTTATTGTTGTCAACTCGGTGTGAATACAACTGTTACAATTATATAATTGAAGAATTTTTTTTGTAAAAGGTAGGTCTCGGCGGGTACCTATTTTGCTGCATATTCCGTGTCATTAGTTTACATTCCGAAAAATATTTTTTCAGGTTATTTTTGGATTGATATGTTCTGGAGTAATTCTACATTTCACTGTACATATTTTTGCTTCTTTTTTCAGTCACCATACTGCTTCTTGGCCGAGAAAAAATAAAAATTAAATCAAAACTTTCCGTCCTTCGATAAAAGACAAAGTCTGAAATAAATGTCATATAAATAAAAGGGACCTACTAAATATACCACCTACCGTTTCAATTTTTCATTCAGCTTTAACAAAACTAGGCTCAACATTCATTTTGAAATTATTTTAACAAAAATACGAAGTTTGTGGAAACCATTGACATTGGAAAGCACATTGTCGCATACACTACAGAGAGCGCTGGCTGACTGGATGACAATATGGCTAATGTACCAGTAACGTTGAATTTCTTATTTTTTATTAAAGTATTCTCCACAGAAAGTATTATTTGGAGTTAATCCTATTACTGAAAGTATGAAACAAAATTAATTAAATTTTATCATATTATTAATGGTATTATTACCTCAGAAGCTTTTGTTGGATTAGTTCGAGTACAATCAATTCTGTCTATACCTGATACAGGTTTCAACCTTCCTCTCAAGTTTTGGAAGATTCAACAGATTATCCAAGCGAGCCTATAACACTTGAATTTAGAGCTATATTAGAAAGAGTTATGTATGTGGAATCTTTTTTTTATAATACATTGCAGTTGTACAGATTGAGGATTGTAGAATGAATTGAATATTTGAAATGACTCTTTTATCTAGTTTGCTATATTTTTTGATTTTCATAACTGTATATTATTAAATAATGCATAAAATCCATGTGGAGAATATTTCAATAATTGAAACGTTAACGGGTTTATATACACTTCCATAATCAAATTAATAATTATAGGCTTCCTAAATTTTATGATTTGGCATTGTTGATTATTTCTATTGTTCCTATTGGTCAATCGAACAAGAAGCGAGAATAGGGGCGTGACGTCACCACCCTACCACATTCGATTTTTAATAATTAATTTCGGGAAAATTACGGTACTTAGAGAGATGAAACAAACTGCACTGTTTTTCAATTTAAAATTTCTATCAAGCGAACTATAAACCAAAAATCATGAAACAAGCCCATTTGAGCATACATTTGTGCATTTTAGACCATGTTTCCGACAGCCACATTTTAAACTGTTACATCCAGTTTCACAGCTGCAGCAAATACTTTCAAGCAATACTTCCGGAATTAACTCCTTTTCTGTAAATTTGGGCATGATGCCACGTTGATGTTGCTTCCAGCCCCAATCTCTTGATGTCAGTTCGTTACCCAACCAAGTTTGAAGCTGATAATATGCCCTGTAACTTCTCTTGATGTCAGTTCGTTACCCAACTAAGTTTGATGCTGATAATATGCCCTGTAACAATGTTTTTCTGCTTCTCCTTCTGTGGGTGGGAAGTTTGCTAAAATGAAAGATGATTTCATTTTGCAATTTGATGTTTTTGACATATTGATTGATTCCGTGTTATTTTTTTATTTTTACATTTATATGTGTACTGTTACTGACCTGCTACTCGTGTAAGTTATTCATAGTGTAGTCAATAAAGTGTGCTTTACTGTACTCCAGGATATCGGTTGGAAGGAAAGATGATACATTCTTACGAAACTGCAGCTGCATGAACAGATGTTAGAGTTTGGTGAATAAGTAAGAAACATTCTCATTCTCGTTCATCATATTGATTTCAACTGATCAAAGAAAAATCATCCAAACAATATGAGTGATATTCACTGAAATCAATCAACTCTATTTTGTTTTCAGTACCTATCCTATTTTATAAAAGTTAATAGGTGATTTTACTTCAAAAACAAATGTATTAAGCTTTGCTGTTCTGTTCCTGGAAAAACTGAATAACAATTTTCATCATGATGATGTTTGTTTAACTGGAACTCCATTTCTGATAGTTGGAAAATGTTATTAATAGTGGAACTTTAGGTGAATGGATAATTAATTCAGAATGAAAAGTGCTCGGTCATGAGTTTTAATCATCTTCTTTGTAAGGTCTGTCCTGGTAGCTGTACGATTTCTTCATTAAATAGGTTGCTTTCATTNTAGCATCTTAATAAGCCGATAGGCATCTACCATGTCATGATACAACTTATCCTGACAAAACGGAATACAAATAAAACACAACAAAAAAAACAACAAATTCTCTGTCTCGGCAACTCATCGCTACTCTGTAATTACGGCTTGACATGTGTGTAACAGATTACGCATTTTTACTGGTATAAGAAATACAACTTAAAATCGCCCAGAGGAGAAAAAATTCCTATACATGGCACAAAATTCCATCAGCATGAAGATTGAACATTGTCGGACATTATTGTGCATATATCTAAGATACATCAAATTAAAAAATTCTGCTCTGTGTTGACTGAAATAGTCCACATGTTGTAATGTTTCAATGATACAAGGTTCGGTTCTGAGTGGTATCCTTTTTTTGCTTTATCTGAATGATCTGGTAACCATTGACATTAAAGTGAAGTTCAAACTTTTTGCAGATGACACCACCATCCTTTGGCTTGGTACAAATGAAGATGATCTCAGAGAAGTCATAACTCTGGATCTCTATAGGGTTAAACGGTGGTGCGATTCAAACTACTTATGTTTCAACACAAATAAAACAAACATAGTTTGTTTCAAAATCAATTTTGACTACTCACTTACCACCTTACTATCCCAAAGTTTTTATGGGTATTTATAGGTAGATGATAAATTAAAATTTGATGAGCATATAACAAATTGATGCAAACTAAAGCGTGTAAAAATAACATCTGGCTGATATGCAGTTCGAGTTGTTTCTAATGAGCTTTATCCTCAGCCAGAACTATGTATTTTCCTTGATAGAGTCGTACTCGAGATATTGAATTGCCTTTTGGGGCTTTTGTAGTCAGTGTTGTACTAAATTCAGTATTCGTTCTACAAAAAAAGGCTGTCAGATACATATGTAAGGCAAAATCACAAGNTGTTCACTGTATATCATAATTTTATTATTTTTTAAAAACTTTAACATAGTTGACTTAATGAAGTTTCATTAGCTTTGTCAATAAGGATTTCTTGGACAATAAAGCATGATTGATTGATTGATGAACTGGGCATTTGTCAGGATGGCAAGCGGCAATTGTTTTGTTGCACTTTTTTAGTTTTCGTATTTCATATGAAATAGTTGAACACAATACCGAATTCAAGAAATTAATTTTTTCACCTCATATTTTCGTCCTACGAAGATATGTCATACAATTCAGTTGAATACATTTTTCCCAATAGCATATATCACTCAACTAGTTTTCAAATGAAAAATTGAACTACACTAAAAAAATCTTTGTTAAAATACATAACCGAATGTCGGCCATTTGTGACCAACGTACTGTAACTTCATATAACTAAAGATCTGTAAATGTTTCGTATCGTGGGAAATCACATAGTAGTGTTACATGTTATATCATGTAAATTATTATGGATGAATGTATTGAAAAGCCAAGATTAATGACATGAATGTTATAGATTTATATTTAGGACTTATCCTATACAAATTATTTTGTAATGAAGGAAAAAAAGTCTTACTTACATAATAAGGTATGTACTTTCACACTATATGTGCTGTATATTTTCAGTATGAATTGTAATGTTTATATGTAATTTATCAACTGAATATGAAGTGAGAATTTTCAATGCAGTATTCACTTGTAACTGTGCTATATGGAGTTTATTTGTACCGGGTCTTTTATTAAGCGCGTATTATCTTTAAATTTAAATAAAATAATCTGTGTGAGATATAATCGAATTTTTTTATTCGTTTGAAAGACCGAGGGCATGGGTTATCTTGGCTTTGAGGACCGCTGTGGTTTGTATTTCCATACATCTGTGACTTGAGAAAACCCCACAAAAAATTTTAACTGGGTCAGTTGCCAACTGCTTCAGAGCCCATTCAGCGAACACACGTCCTTGTTTATGGTCGTTTACCTTCAATTCCTGGGAAAGTTGAATATTGTACAGGTGCAGGCCCAAGTCACGGCGCAAAATTCGCCAATGTGTGATCTGGGGAAGGCTGAGTTCTTGTGATTATGGCGACCGTAAAATGGGCCAAGCGTGCGGTACGTTGCCCGAACAGAACACCCATTTTGATAAAACAATTTTATTTTTTGCACGTGTTGTTGAAGGATATATCTGTACGTTGTGATTTGACAAAAATAATTGAATAAATGACAACTAATTTGTCAGATGTAGCTTCAAGAAGATAGTCATTATCAATTGTCTTATCAATTGAACCGTCTTGAATTTTGCAATTGGATGCTGGAAATGATTAGAAGAAATTGTGACTTTCTGAAGACGATACAATTCACAGACGAATGTAGTTTTTCTCGGGACAAGATTATTAATTTTCATAATTACCACATATGGGCTGATGAAAACCCTCACGCTATTGTCGAAACTAACCATCAAGAACAGTTTTCTCTTAACGTGTGGCTCGGAGTTATTGGGGATGATTTATTTGGGCCTCATTTTCTACCTCCTCGATTAAATGGTGAGGCATACGTTCAATTTTTAAGAGAAGTGCATCCAGTACTGCTGGAGGAAGTTCCTTTGGGCGTCAGAAGGGATATGTTTTTATTCATGATAGGGCTCCCGCCCATTTTATTCAAGTAGCACGTCAGCATTTAACTGAAACATATCCAAATCAGTGGATAGGTCGAGGAGGACCACTGAACTGGCCCGCTCGATCCTTGAATCTCAATCCTCTCGATTTCTCTATTTGGGGACATTTACTGCATTTGGTTTATCGTACTCCTGTTCGCGATGTAGAGGACTTTAGAAACCGCATCATCGATGCCTGCAGGGTAATCAGAGAGACTCCAGGAAAATTTGAGCGATTACGTGGCTCAATGCGCCGACGTCTAGACGCATGCGTAATGTCTGAAGGTAGACATATTGAACATTTACTATGATTTCTACATGTTGTGTGTTTTGTTATTAATAAATTAGTTTTGTTTATTACCCTTTAATCGTTTAATGCAGGTACTAACTACAAAATAACAATAAATCCAGTTCGCATTTATGACGATTTATCTCTGTAGTTGTTCGTAAAATAATTTTTTACAGCGAACTGGTTTATTTTGGGCAAAAAACCCAAGAGACATTTTTTGTTTAGAATGAAACAGGCTATCGAAAATACATTTTTATACATTTTTAAATGGTAAACAAATAATTAGACAAAAAGTTACATTGGAAATAAATTTTAGGGGTTGCGTTTTCCACCCATTACAACCATGGGGTAAACCAAATAAATTACTGGCTACATCTGGCATACAAGGGGCTGTATCTTAACAAGGGATGCTCCAATGAAGTTTCTTTATGTGAAAGATCCTATCTTATTTTCGATGAGGAATCACCTCCTTGAATGTTTTACACTTATTCAGTTACACTCTGTATATATTAAGCATTTCTTTATTCAATTCAAAAATTAAACACTTCCTTCCTGTACCAAACAGTTTCTTACACTTTGACCTAGTATCTAAGAAGGGTTCAAGAACATTTTAAAAGTAATAATAATTAAAAGTAATAATAATTGATTTATCAATGATGCGGCTAGAGTTTTTGACCATTGTTCATAACTCATGTAATCTGAAGAATTTCGAAACAGTAAAAAATATCTCGGGTGCTGAGGCACGCAGAATAATTTGGATAGTCTTTCTGAGGAATCAAAACGTCAGAGATTCTGACGAAAAAATGTCTTTGAAGAACCATATAAACTTCTTCTCCAGCCAGCAAAATTTTGTGCTTCACATTCTGCTAGAGTTTTAAGGTTTGAATCTAGAAAAAAAAATTTACTTTAAACCATCGAAAATGATTGAGTTTCTACCTTTGCTGGGAATCCCAGAAGGGACATTAACAATGACGTTTACAAAATTTCCGTCTGTGATACTAATAATTGTCGAAATGAGATATATTCTAGAATATTGAAATCATCTTCATTCTAGCCTGACATTGTTTGATTCATCTCCATAATCTTTCAAAGGATTAGTTGAAAATCTACGTTTTCATAGAAATGTAATCTATAAAATCATTTGTAAATTGGCTTGACCGTTGAATTTAATAAATTCGAAATGATTCGTTTCTATCGAAATTTTTGCCAATTAGTTCCAAATGATTCTAAGGAATGATTTAGTTTTGTGAACTCCTTTCAAACAGAGCTAATCAATCGTAAATACCGTTGATGAAGTTTAACATTGTTTCCACTGTTTCTAAATTGTTCACTATGAGTCAAGTTCGATTTACCGCTAGTCATGTGGAAATACTAACGCTTTAAGATGATAAAACCCCATAAAATATTTTTCATCGATCGATTTCGTTGTCCAAGAATCATGAGAAATATTCGTAAATATCTTTGTAGTGGTTTCTTCGAATGTCGAAATTATAGCTGAATTTCTACACTTTCATTGTGGAATTTTTATAAATTCAACTCTATTTAGGATGGGTATTTACCCAATACCTACTGTCTAAAAGTAGATCATTTGTGCAATTTGTTGATATCTCTTTGAAAATAGTTTTTAGAAAACACTCGATGTATCAACTACTAAATATGATAGAACTAGTACAATCATTGAAGAGAAAAAAGAGGCGATATTGTACAATTTTGCCAAACAGCACCGACTCACAAAAATTTGGACTTGAATTCGACCACTCATTCTCTGAGTGAAACATTTTTCATTGAAAATACCTTCGGTATATAGACTGACTAATTCTGAGCAACTTTTGTTTCATACAGTTTTTCGAAAAAGTTAATATTTTTCGACATATTCGCGAGTGAAAGTGTCAATCTTTATACCAATAATCCCACGTTCCAGACGGTTTTTTGCGAATAACTCAAAAAGTATGTATTAGATGGGCTGAGAAGTTCTCAGGCTAACACACAGAATGCGCTACTAGTATTAAATCCATAAGGTTTTTGGTCAAGCCACGGTTACAAATTTCACAGCTGTCGGATTATTAGTTTGTGGGATAGAATATTTTAAGTGAAACAAATTTTGTTAGTTTGAAGAAAAAGGATAAAAAGGAATTTCGTTATAATAAAGCATTGCTTTTTGGCGAAAAAAAATACTGTTGAACTGAGCTTGATAAAAACTTGGAAAAAGTGTTACACAAAGCCAGACTGTCCCCATGGACATGTCGAAGGATTTGTAGTAAAACTTGGGGTTTAGGTTAGGTTAGGTTAGGATTTATGTGATGATTGTCAGACCATTGATTCAATTATGAAGCAATTGCCTGGTGGCCGAAGGCTTTACAGAAAACGGCTCAGGCGAAGCTCTCTGGCTTACAGAGACAGGCTTGTCTGGCCATCAGTGGTGCCATCAGTACCACACCATCAGCGGCTATGGAGATTCTTCTAGATCTACCTCCATATTTTTCTGGAGAGGGATGCTAGATGGACTACATATAGACTTATGGACATTGCCAATTGCACGAATCAATTTAATACAGAGTGCAGCAGACTGTTGGTTGACACTGGAAGTCACAGCATTTTGGAAATGACCTCTGACTGTATGCCTCCAACTGTCAACTACGAACTGCCTTATAAAGTACTGTTCCCGAGTAGAGGGGACTGGACCCTCCTGGAGAAGGAAATATTAAAAGCAGATAGTTGTTGATTCACAGATATATCAAAAACACCATCGAGTTCTGGTGCAGATTTTTCAGTCGCAGACCCAGGACAGAGACATCGACCTGCCTAAGAACCTTTGCGGCTGTATTTCAAGCGAGAATTTACGCTATTGAATTGTGTGCGGGAGATTGGAAGAATCCAACCTCATACACAAGTCATTAAAAATATTCTCGGACAGCCAAGCGGCGTTGGAAGCTCTTGGCTCCTACCGAGCAACGTCTAAATTGGTATAGCAAATTGCCAAACACGACTGTCCTTGACAGTCTGGATTCCTGGCCATACTGGCCTGGAAGGCAATAAGGCTGCTGACTCCCTTGCAAACGAGGGGTGCTGCAAGCAGCTTCATCGGACCAGAACCTGTCATTGGCATCGCTTTATGCTTTGCCAAACAAAGATTGAATACCTGGATGGCAAGAAGATTTATGGACTTTTGGCAGAATCTTCCAGGATTGGCCGACTCCAAAGCGTTTATTCATCCTTCGAAGCTTAATACCAAACAGTTGTTGGACTACAGTAGGGATGAACTACGATGTCTAACAGGCCTTCTTACAGGTCACTGTCATTTGAATCATCATTTGCAGAGACAGTGTGTGTCGCTACTGTTTGGAAAATGATGAAACAGCAGAACACATACTTTGTGCCTGCCCCGCTGGGGACCGAATCAGGTTCGTTAAGAAGCTGGGTGTATTTGGTCGAGTGTGAATAGGTGAACGACTGAAAAATTGTGACTCATTTTTTTAGATAAAAAAACAATAAAAGAAAATAACTTTTTTCTTATCCTAACACGCGATGTACGAGGTACGCTCATAAAATAACGGAAATTTTTGAAGTTAACGGGTTCAGAAAGTCCGATTATCATTTTTTTATTATTTCAGCTATATCCAATGTTCACTTTGTCAGGTGCAGCCGCTAAGGTTAGACATGTTTTAAAAATCAAATCATGTCTTAAATTCAAATGGATCGAAGCATTTGCATCAAATTTTGCTTAAAAAATTAAATAAAGTGTAGCAAAGTGTGTGAAACGTTAACAAAGGACTATGGCGAGTCTGTTATAAGAAAACTAAGAGTCTACTAGTCGTAAAAGTGTTTCTAAGATGGCGGTGAAGACGTTGAAGATGACGAACACCCGGGACGTCCAGGACATCATCAATCGATGAAAACATGGAGAAGTGAAAGAAATGGTTATGAATGATAGCGTAAACACAATCAGAGAAGTCGCTGATAATGTTACATCGATAGGCTTATAGCATGACATTTTTTCGAATGTTTTGGGTATGAAACGCGCAAAACTTTTTCCAACATTGTTGAATCTTGAACAGAAACAGCGGTGAATGAAAGTTGTTCAGGTGTTGTAACAGGTGAAGAAACATTGACTTTTGAATATGAGGTCGATACTAGGCTCGACAAGTGCGCTCAAACTTGAAGATTCTGTTTACCGAGTTCTTTGATTTTAATAGCATAGTTCATCATGAATTCATGCCATGAGATCAACCAGCCTACAGGTTTAACACCGTTTGCGTGAAGCTACTAAAACAATGGCTGGATTTGTGTAAAAACAATTCATGGCTTTTGCACCACGATAATGCATCTGCTCACAATTCATTGCCTGTTCGCGAATTTTTGGCCAAAACGAATACTATAACAATGCCCCAGCCCCATATTCGCCAGACATGGCTCCGTGTGACTTTTTCCTGATTTCAAAAATGAAGAATACCTTGAAGGGTCGTCATTTCACAAGCATATTAGATGCGCATCACTGGAAGGGCTGAATGCTATAATCCAAAGATTGCGATTGAAACGTGTTTCTAGGATTGGAAGAAGCGCTGACACAAGTGCATAGTATCTAATGGTGATTATTTTGAAGGCGACGACATAAATGTAGACGAATAAACATTTCTTCAAAAAAACGAAACTTCCCGTAATTTTTTGAACATTGAGTATGGACTTTCGATAAGTAGTTGATGATATAATCCTTCGATTTAAGGTTCTTCAGTTAGATCAGTAACCTAAAAGCCACAGTAACATAAAATTATTCACAAAGAATATCATCTCAGAAGATAACTCGTCATGCATTATTAACCTTCATAGAAATTCTGAACAAAGTGTTAATTCAGTTCCGTTGCATTTATGAACACGGCAATTAAAGTCTAATTATGTGTTGTTTTCTCATTAGAGAAAAGTTTCTTATTCGTGTAGCAACTCTTTAGTAGGGTAGACTCAATAGCGTACCGTCTGAGCACTTACATAACACTTCTGAATCATCATAATTTTTTCAGATTGTAGAACATCATTATGTGGTGTTTAAAAATTTACTGAAAACTTTATCAATATCAGACAATTATGATCTCCACCTCTGCCCTTTTTTACCCAGTGTAAAATTCTAGGAAACACTATTATTATGTGAACATCGCATCATACCTATCGATCAGTAGTGCTTCTATATCAAATTACTTTTTTCAATCGTTAAGTACTAGCCAATGGTTTTGCATCGTCGTTATCATTCATCCTCAATCGGCATACTTATCTTCAAGGAGCACCTCGTTACCTATTAATTACTTCGTACGTTGAAACGTACAGCAAAAACCCTGCGTTAAATTTTCATTGTGTTCTGCGATGGCAAGATCAAGGCAAATGCATTCACGCACAGAGATCGTACGTGATAAGATTATTTTGCGATGTTTATGTCGGATCCGATCCATTGGATCCATTTCGCTGGAAATCACGTTCGATTCTCAAGATGCAGGACTGTACTAAGCAAGCTTACAGGGGTTACGCTAGTTGCACACACACCGATTTTGGACGGCCAGTATAAAATTGGCCGATATTTTATTGGTAGCGGGTGCTTGCACACTCACCGGATTCTTATCGGTCAAACAATCAGTTGCTTTGTTGTCGTAATTAGCACGCACTACCAAAAAGAAGTTAATGCGTCGTAACTACAATTTCACCGAGCATTCGAGAGTGGAATGGTCGGTAAAAAACCGGTGAGTATGCAAGAGTGTATTTAGTCATGTACGCCACTACTTCCCGGTACTGCCGGCGATACAGTGGCAGTGGACGGCTGCTCACCGATATTTTACCGGCGACGATCACCAGTAGGCATGTGTATGAAAAAAAAACTTAGACAAGTATATGCTTATCTTAACGTTTCGGAGGCAAAATATCTGGTGCCACCTTCAGAACTGGAAAACATCAAATATAACTCAGTAGTTTTTTTCTTCTCTAATTTGCTTTAATTTGGAACTCCTTTAACTGAATCAAATAAGTTTTGAATTATGAAATACGTCAAAGTTGTTGTGTGACTTTTGAAACAGTCGATGCAGTACAAGGGATTTTTGATATTGGTTTGTTGCCATTCTGTCACTTTTCATAAATTCTAAACTAGCTTCCATTACAACTTTGGGTTGATTCTTTCGGGGAAAATAATGAAAATTATTGTCAGTGCATCAAGATCTTTCTGCCCACAAGTCACATTGAGGTACTAATGGTTTCAACTTGATTCTGAATCGCTCATATTTGTTGAAATCGAGAAAAAGTGATAATTGCACAAGCACCAAGTTCATAAATATGTAGATGACGAAAACAGTTCTCTTCATTTGTTTGAATGTGGTTGACAATGTTTCCTGGTGCATTTCATTAGTTCGGACTTTTTATATCAAGCAAAAAGAACCTAAAATTAAAATAAAACAAAATACAAACAAGCAAATTGAAAATTAAATCATCTAAAGAAATGAACCTCAAACGTTCAGGCCAGTCTCGAATATACCTACACAGTAGGTTGAATGGACTAACGCCTATCAGAAAACAACTACTCCCCTGGCTAATACCACGAGGGGCGTTGGATTATATCTGACAGGCGTCAGTGCATGAATCTTCACAGAAAATTTCCTGCATATGCAATTGGCAATACAACTGAAAGAGTCGACCTTCAATTTTGGAACGGGCACACTTGCAGACCGGTTTCGGGCTCATTAGCCACTCCTTAGTGCAAGATAGTGGCCATCATCGACCTAAAGTCAATGATATTGCATAATTGAAAATCGGAATTCTTTCAGAGTATTTCATCTTTTCCTTTACTCACAACGAAATATAGTAGCTTCGACACTTTCATTTTTTCACTGGCCCAAAAAATGAACATCACAGTATCTTTGACATTTTTTTATATTAAAAGAGGTACACTTCGATACCAAAGATAAAAAACTCTCACTTCCTAATAAGATTTTCGAGATGATAAAGTAAAATATTGCATGAAAAAATAGGAAAAATTACGTGGATCAGTGAACAATTTCAAATTGTGAGTTTTCTTCCTAAATCGAGTTGTTTGACAATATTTCTATAGGTGACGTCATAGTGCCGCCATATTGAATTTGGAGAAAATGGCTCCTACGCCGTCATTTTGAATGGAAATAGACGCATCCGTTGTATCTTCGAAAAGGGAATTTTATATCCGATCGAATAGTCAATAAAAATATACAGGGTTTTATTTAAAATGCTTGACTTGGGTTCATATCCGGTTGAACCTGTATAGATTTTTCAAGTGTTTTATAATTACAAAAATTGCCTTTGATGAACCACACCTTCATTCTGAATTTATTTTTTTATCTCATAAACAACTGAATGGCGTCGAATAGAATGATTTCGTATATCCGGTATATCCAAATTATCAACAATTTGTTGTAATGTGAATATCTTTTCAGGATAGCCAGATTTATATTTTCATTAGACGGTTTGAAATTACTTGCCGTTACAACAGTGCTAGTGCACCTTTCAGTTCTTATGTAGTGTACTCGTAAATATATTTTATATTTTTTTTCTGATAGGTCATCAGGATCCCCCTAACTACGCTACTGGAGAAAATACAACAAAAGATTCATTATTTTTGCATTATCGTTATAATAGTAATGATTTTGAAAAATGTCTACTTTTTGGTAATTTTTTCAGATTTTAAACAATAGAAACTATCGGAAAAATTAAGATAGGTCATTTAATGTATCACCACTTTATTTAGAATTTAGAAAATTATCTTATCACGTCTAGTAAAGCGACCCATGTGGGTCATCGTTCCTAATAGAGTTAATGAAGATAACCGGTCGTTACCGGTAATAATTAAATCACATTTATAATTAAAATCTATTGGCATCGGTCTTTGAAGCCGGTTAAATGGACGACTCCACGTGTTTTTGCGCGTCTTCGTTATTTACAATTGGATTCTCAGAAATACGAGCCCCTTGTTGATTCACTTCGGTCTTTTTTTCGCTTTTTGTATGCAAGACCCACAAGTCGGAACTGAGTGTCGTAATTTCTCTACGGGTATGCAGGTGTTGCAGGAATAATGAGGATGAATTCTTGGATTCCATACCTCTTCTGTGGAATTCGTTTCACGGTGGCTTTGAATCGGTTTGAATGGTTTGTTGGATTTTGTCTGAGCTGATACGGAAGGTTTTATCATGAAATTACATACAGTGTGTAAAAGCCAAATGGAATAAATTCATTATTTCGGTTACGGTACATATTTTAACAAAATCCTAAAACACGTCAAATTTAAATTATAATTTGACACACTTCAACGGAAAAATGCTACTCCTTCCTTCAACCCCTGTCGAATGACAGGTATAACCACCCAATTTTTTAAATGGGAAGTATAGGCTTGTGATATATCGTTCGAAAGGTCTCTTCATTCTCTATTCAAAAATGTTATCGCTTTCAAGTTTATTGCAACAATTAAGATACAATGAATTAAAATCATGTGGTTATCGAAATTCGATAAAATACACTCAAAACTTATTGCAGTATTCTCAAAAATTATTTCATGTTGAGGTGTTGATGATAAGAAAGTAAGCAAAACTGTAGCAATGTTCTTTTTAGATGGTATCCTATAAAAAACTGTAAATAATTTCCGTGGCAACGTTACTTTAAAACGCCTTGTCAACTTGTTTTGTATGTCACAACATCAGATGTATTGTAATTTGAGTTTAAAGTTCGTTTACTTCAAGTCAAATGGTTAGATTAACGGAAATGCATAAAATAACAGTTTTACAAATGATTGGTTACGGAAATAAAACCCGAACACAACAGAAAGTAGCTTGCCTATTTCATGAGAAATTTCCTAATTTACTGCCCATATCTCAAGAAACAATAAGCAAAATAGAGAAGCAGTTTCTCGAGCTTGGTCATGTGAGGCAGATAAAAAAAACAGCTGCCAACTCAAATTAGATGTGATGCTTGAGTTTGAGGAAAATCCACACACATCGAGTAGATAGGCATCCACTACGTTCAATGTCAGCCATACATCGATAGTAAATATATTAAAAGAAAATAAAATACATCCCTATAAAATGATACCTACTCAGGAGCTCATGGAAGACGATTTTGATAGAAGAACTTATTTTTGTTAGCAAATGATGGGCATGTTGGATAACAATATCATCCAATATCTTAACGATCATACTAATCGGCAAAATTGACGAAAAATCCTCACTGGATAATAATAATAATAATAATGTTTATAACTAAAAAGTTTGCCCTTCTACACTTGTATAAAGTTCTTCATTATAATTTTTATATTTTTCAGATTGTGGAAGGTAACAAATACCCAAAAAAGTCGATAAAAAACTGATTTTTTCCTCCACAAAAATGACTTTCGTTAAATATCATCCAATTAGAAGACGTTATGTTTTCTGATGAGTGTACTTTGTCTCTTAACGGTCATGCTAATCGGCAAAATTGCCGCTACTGCTCAACGGAAAATCCTCACTAGATGAGAGGGTTGTGCAAGGAACACATTTGGAGCATAAACAACCCCAGGCAGTTCCGAGAAATTCGACCTCTAGTGTGTTTCAGTATTAACGTGTATGCAGGAATTTACAAAGATAGAATTTTCGGTCCTCACCAGTTTTTAATGTCGAGTTTCGAAAACTATTTGGATGATCTACCTTTGGCTAACTATAACAACATCTGGTTTCAACATGATGGTGCTCCACCGCACATTACCGGACTAATCTAATTATCTGACTGAAATGGATACATTCTTATGGGATACACTGAAAAATAGAGTTTATGGTCAGAGGGAATATCAAAATATTGAGGACCTTCAACATAGCATTGTTAGAGAGTTCGGAAGATTGAGGAGGAGGGAAATTAATCGTTCAGTGAATAATATTCGAAGAAGGGCACAGTTTTGTTATCATGACCATTTGCTGTGATTTACTTTTGTCTTTACATTTTAGTTTATAGTTACCGTTTTTGCAGGCTTTGTTCAACCCATAGAAATCTACAGGGTGGTCGAGTGTACCAATTTAATCGAAATTAAACGACCTCATGCTTTTCCGATGTGTGTAGTTGGTAGAGTTGTAGTCTGTAGAGTTCTTATGATACATCATTGAAATGGTAAAATCTGGTTCTATTCAAAACAGGAAATTCATTGTCTCCAACCAAGGATACTATAGCCGACTGCTACGGGAGGCAATAGAGATCCACAAACACACGGAGAATTTCAACAGAAAACAAGCGGTGAACCTCAATCGAATATGATACCCCATTTTAAGGAATTCGAGAATAACGAACAGAATGACAACATGCAGCAAGATTGTTAATGTTCCAGGTTCAAGTACAGGTACAAGTGCAGGTACAAGTACAGGTATTAATACAGGTACCAATACAGCTGATTACCTGACAAGGCATAAATAGGTACGCTTTAAGAAGCCTAAAAGTTAGTCATCGGACAGCAAGTCATGACGGTTAAACCTTTGAAGAAGCTAGCCACTCGCGCCAGCGAAACGTCAGGAAGAAATTCCAAAAATCCACGGCTTGCAAACTCGAAAAACAGTGATACTGAAAACAGAAACAATCCAATATAGCGCCCATAAGAAAAAATAAAGTTGATGATAGTGACCGAATGACGAAACGTCGGATAGCAAATCTGAAAATACCATTATGTAGCAAGGAAAAAGTGGCAATGTG
>NW_019295519.1:0-17026 GCF_000500325.1 Leptinotarsa decemlineata
TTTTTTGTTTGACCTATATATATCTTATCACAATTGTTGCAGGGAATTTCGTAAACTACATGTGACTTTTCAAATAACGGATCTTCATCTTTCAATTTTGAATGTAGTTTAGTTAAGGGTTTAACTTTCCTTTGTGAAATTTTTATATTCTGTTCTTGTTTAAATACGTTTGCAAATGAATTCTGCATTTCTTATTCTTTCATTTGACGTGCTGTACGTATATGTATCGCTTGTAGTTTCCTCAGGTCGACTGCCACCAAATTCTCATTGAATATCATGCAATTTTTGAATTCAAGCTTGGAAATATAGGCCTTAGCTCTGTTTCATGTTGACTTTCTTTCTAATTTTTTCCATCGTTTTCCCGAATACTGCATTATTCATTAGTTTGAAGAGGTTTTTCTCAAACTCATTCATAGCCCTTTTGCACAACTCAGTATTCAAATCAATATAGGTCTTCAACCATGGTAATTGGTTGAATTGAAGTACTCGATGAATTTTCGTGATGATAAGACCATTAGCAATGGCTTGTTTGAGGGCAAGATAATGAATCACATATTTTTCTTTATGTTGGAGAGTAGCCATCAATTTGGTGAGCTCTTTTATCGATTTAGGTTTTTTTTTAGTTTTTGGATTTATATGTTCAGGGCAGTAAGGCAAGTCTTTGTGCGAATCATGTAGATGATTAGGATACTCAAGATCATCTTCAAGCATATATCCCACTTCGCTCTCATCGGGTATTGATGAGACGTCAATATTGGTATCGCACCACTTGAACCCATCATATGGCAAATACTGAGACATTGCCCACCCATATTGGTTGTTCACGTCAAAATACATGAGGTATATGTCAGGATTTGGAGAGTCATAATTGTTCAAATACTCATTGTTCGCATGAGCCCTTCTCTTCGAACAAACTTGGCTAAGTCCACCTCGAATCCCTCGTTCAACAAATAGAAATATGTCAGGATCGGTCAGTAATTCCAACTCGACTTTGGTATATTTGAGCATCACATCCCACGTAAGGCCTGGTAGGGTATAGTAATGGGCAGTAATGGGAGGAGGATATCTGTTTTCATATATAAATCCACATATTGACCCAAAGTCTGACAATTGAAACTCTTTCACATATCCTGGGCGTTGATATAGTCTTCGGGGGCAGTTGTAGAAGGCATCAATAGGGGGCAAGCAAGCTTCATCAAATCTATCGAAAGAATCAATATGATCATAGGGCATGACTCCCTTCTTAGTAAGTAACTCAACCAAGTCTTTGGGTAACTCAGAGAACTGAACCTTAAAATTAGGAATCTCTGTCAAGTATGATGCTAACATATCCAAAGATGAATTCATAAAGCGGAAAAAATCGATGAATCGAAACTGCACTGAAGTATCGCCCACAAGTTTCGTGAAGGATCTGTACTTTTTTTTCGTGGCGGGGAGCAGGTCAATCGTACCCCTCAATCTAGATCTAGTGTTATTTCCAATCTCAAACATAAGGACCCCTCAGCTTTTATGGATGACTACAAGGCTCTCTCCAAGCGGTGAATTCGGAATGCTCTGAAGAAGGATAAATCTGTCAAGGTTAATACCACCTTCTGCGGAGAATTTGAGATAGTGAAGGGGGACAGAGTACTGAAGGAGTACAAGTACTTCATTACTATGAACTTCCCTATATATAGAGACACCGCCCTCAACGATTGGTTCGATGAGAAAGTTACAACACCAATACTCAGAGAGCTTGAAGAGTTTCAAGAATGGGACAGCGGCTGGGCGTTGAATAAGATCGTGAACTTGGGTGTGAATATCAATAAGTTCACACCGCAGCTGGGGTCATTATTCATAGAAATTCCACCTCAAATTTCGCAGAAAAAGGCTTGCATTAATATTGAGAACGACGATGAGGCGTGATTTGCGTGGGCAGTGACTTCAGCTCTATATCCAGTTGACTATAAGAATCACCCATATTGAACATCATCCTACCCTCATTATTATAGCGTTCTGAAATTGGAGGACATACAGTGGCCGATGACTTTCAAGCATATTCCGAAATTTGAAAAACTAAATAATATTTCCATCAATATTTACATCCTTCAGAAGAAGTGGAAAACGTTCAACATACCTCACAAAGGATTAAAAAAAAAGGCATGTGAACTTACTGCTGATTCAAAATAATCATGATGAATCTGAAACTCCAGTTCGCTATCACTATGTATGGATAAACAACTTATCAAGGCTCTTATCGAAGCAATTGAGTGAAGAATATGGTTAAAAGTACTTTTGTGATCGCTGTAGGCAGCGATGTAATGTAGGCATTACTTTCGATCCCAAGAAAAACTACAGAAACATACTGAGGATTGTCAGAGAATCGATGAAACAGCCATCAAGATCCCTGAGGGAGGTAGAAATATTATCAAGTTCACATCTGCGAAGAGCCCCTCACTCCTGAAGACAAGAAAGTACGCGATCATAATCATCTCATATCATGTGATAACTATCGTGGCCCCGCGTACGAAGGGTGTAATATAAACTACAAAGATAGCCATGTAGTTCCCGTAGTTTTCCACAATGTGATTGACTATGATGCACATTTCATCATCACAGATATTGCATCTAGACTGAGGGGTACGATTGACCTGCTCCCCATCACGAAAGAAGAGTACATCTTCTTCACGAAACATGTGGATGATACTTCAGTGCAATTTCGACTCATCGATTCTTTCCGCTTTATGAATACATCTCTGGATATGTTAGCATCATACTTGACTGAGTTTCCCAATGTTAAGGTTCAGTTCTCTGAGTTACCCAAAGACTTGGTTGAATTACTTACTAAGAAGGGAGTCATGCCCTATCATCATATCATATTAATTCTTTCGATAGATTCGATGAAACTGGCTTGCCCCCTATTGATGCCTTCTACAACAAATTAGATGATAAGCCCTGCCCCCGCAGACTATATCAACGAGCCTAGGATGTGTGGAAGAGTTTCAATTGTCAGACTTTGGGACAGTATGTGGATTTATATATGAAAACAGATATCCTCCTCCTCGCTGACGTATTCGAACAATTTCGTGCAAGCTTCCTCAGGACTCATAATCTGGACCCTGCCCATTACTATACGCTATCAGGCCTTACGTGAGATGCGATGCTCAAATATACCAAAGTCGAATTGAAACTACTGACCGATCCTGACATGTTTCTATTTGTTGAACGAGGGATTCGAGGTGGACTTAGCCAAGTTTGTTCGAAGAGAAGAGCTCATGCGAACAATAAGTATTTGAACATTTATGACTCTTCAAATCCTGACATATACCTCATGTATTTTGACGTGAACAACCAATATGGGTGGGCAATGTCTCAGTATTTGCCATATGATGGGTTCAAGTGGTGCGATACCAATATTGACGTCTCATCAATACCCGATGAGAGCGAAGTGGGATATATGCTTGAAGATGATCTTGAGTATCCTAATCATCTACATGATTCGCACAAAGACTTGCCTTACTGCCCTGAACATATAAATCCAAAAACTAAAAAAAAACCTAAATCGATAAAAGAGCTCACCAAATTGATGGCTACTCTCCAACATAAAGAAAAATATGTGATTCATTATCTTGCCCTCAAACAAGCCATTGCTAATGGTCTTATCATCACGAAAATTCATCGAGTACTTCAATTCAACCAATTACCATGGTTGAATGTTCCTTTGGTAAATAAAAAGGTTCTCGGGATGATGAGAGATGATAATAACGCAGTTCCGATGACTGAATATGTAGGCCTCAGATCGAAATTATATACAACTAGGGTGTTGGTGACGGAGGATAGTGTCAATGAGAAGCGTCAGTCGTTGGTAAATGATGGCTATGATGAGGAAGAGATTATTCAAATGATCTCATGTTTGGGGGTTACCAAGAAGGCAAAGGGTGTTGAATCTTCTGTGGTGAAGAATAAAATTACTTTCGATGATTATGTGAATTGCTTAGAGAATTGGAAGAATATGAGTGTCACCCAAAATTTGATTCGATCCGATAAACAACAAGTACATTTCATCGCCGAATACAAAATTGCTCTCAGCCCTGAAGATGATAAACATTATATAATTCCAGATTCCCACAATACGCTATCTTGGGGTCACTATTCTGTCTCTCAAACATCGAATGCTATGGATATTGATGATTATTAGTAGATATGTATTAAGTATTCCAATACTAAATGTTCAACTGACTACTTCATATCATTGACAGTATGTAGGTTCAGAGATTCAAAAAACTTTGATAGCAGCAGAATATCTCGATACTCGAAAAATGTAATTGTGAACATATCAATGGAATGATTAGATATCAATTATTATTCTCTAGTATATCGTTTTTTTGAATTTGTGAATGAATCCTTCCTACATTAGAAACTTCCAAACCCATATCCCTTTCCGATAACACGATAACTAACATGATGCTCATTACATTACAGTCTACAAGCAATTTTTATCTATTCGAAAGGTAAAATTTTGCTCCTTCACATGGTGGTGCTGTTACGAATCACTATGATTCAACCAAAGTAAACCGATTTTTTATTTTTCTCAACATTCTAAATGAAAAAATCTCGTTTCTTTACAGAAAAGGTCTTTTTTTATTAATTCAATTTCAATTGTCCCACTGTAGACGGTTATTTCTTCAAACTGACACATACATTTTTATTTATCAGAACTCCTGTACTGGACGTGAATGAATTGAGAAACCGAATAATTGACAGATGCAATCTGTGGAAGTGAAAGAGTGGATGATGACTTGTCATCATGTTGATTGAACTTCGCTTTTTATCTTCATATAATAAATGAACTGCTCCTGATTAATTTGCTTTGAATGTATTAGAAGATAATAAAAACTATAATATTATTATTACATAAGGAATCGGTATATTTGAACGTGTCAGATAATCAATGACAGATCGATCGCAGTCATGTATTTTATCGAACATTTCGCTCATTCACTTCAGGCTCAAAATAGTTCAATATTTACTTTTGGTCTCCACCCCACCATCAACTACATACAACGTCACGCCAAATTAGTCAGTTTGTGGTGACAGTGTGATAGTGAAAAGTTTTTTTGGCTTCGTAAAATGAATAACTATGTTTTTTGACATCTAAACGAATCCATTGATGTCAAAATCATTGGAATCAGATGACCGGAAGTAAAAACCGGAAGTGACCTGGATTTGAAACCTTCTCACCCTAAGAAATCCAAATATATCATATATTTCAGTATACAATGATTTGTTCATTTTCATTGTCAATAAATTCTACGTTTTCAATCAAGCTTCTGCACTCATAATTGTTTATAACCCAACATCTTTTAATTCCGAATTCGTTCAATGACTTTCTTCAAATTTGCAATACTTCCTATGCTATTTCACATTAGGCGCTGGATATTATATTTGTTACGCCATCTTTGTTTCTCTTCTGTCGGTACACTCTGCATTCGTTTCCCTTCCATTTGATGTGCTGCACGTTGGGATTCAACTATCATTAACGAAGATGTGGCTTGGTACTTTCCTGACATGTTGCGCCATCTTTGTTTTTTTCTTTGTCGATGAATTCTGCATTTCTTTCCCTTCCATTTGACGTGCTTTAAGCGACGATCCGATAATTATTAGTGAATATTCAACTTAGTGCCCTTCTAACAGTTGCGCTATTATTTTCTGTAATAACTCATTAATTTCTACAAATCATCACACACCACACTAACTACGTCACTTTCAAATTTTTCATGTTTTATTATTATTATTATTATTTTTCGACCCACATTCCCCAGTTCAATATCATTTAATACAATCAATCGAGCGATATTTTATTTCTCCATTCTGATTAGCTGACCGACACCACTCTGTAACAGAAGTTAGGTTGGGTGTTCCAGAAGGTTCCGTTCAGGAGTTTGAAAATTCACAAAATGAATCTTCATCCGACAAAGCATGAACTTTGGTTATTTCCTGATGATGCTCATTTGGTTAGCGGAACGCGTTAAATGATAAATAACTCATAATAAGAAATAAGAAAACGATTACCACAATAACGATGATGAATAAACGCACGCAACACGGTTGAGAACGCACGGAAAACGGTCGAAAATGCACAAAAAACGGTCGAAAGCGCTTGTAAAACGGTTGAATACTTCGCTTTTCCCATTTTCGAAAGTTAACTCCACAATACATAACTCCTCGACAACTTTGGTGCCATCTTCTCCTTCTCCTGATGATGCTAACTTGGTTAACAAAGATACGAGACTTAGTGTCCTTTTGACATGTTGGAACGCTAGACTTCTGTTGAACCGACATGTTTTTTTTTTAAATGTGGGTGCACACACTGCACCCAGGAAACCCAAAAATGTCGATTTGAAATATGATATTAATGTGTATACAGGGCGTTTCAAAATACATCATTTAAGAAAAAAACATGTCGATTCAACAGAAGTCTAGCGTTCCAACATGTCGGAAGTCTCGTATCTTTGTTAACCAAGTTAGCATCATCAGGAGAAAGAGGAGATCCAAAAGTGTCGAGAGGTTGAGCGTTGTGGACTCAACGTGAAGGCAATGGGGAGCGAAGTATTCGACAATGACATTTCAAAATACGTTGTTTTGCATAAGTTCCGACCATTTTGCGTTCGTTTTCGGCCGTTTTTCCTGCGTTTTCGACCGTTTTTTGAGCGTTTTCAACCGTTTGCGTGCGTTTTCGATCGTTTCTCCGACATTATGGTTTTTTTATCGTATTTTTTTGCCAATTCATACAAAAAATACTGAGTTTTTTAATTGAAAATTGATCAAAATAACCCCATTTTACGGAACGTTTCGACCATTTCACGTACGTTATTCGTTATTGTTTCGTCATCATTGTGGTTTTGTTGTTCGTTTTTGTTAAGGGTATATTATCAGTGAGGTTGGGTAAAAAAGAAGAATAATTTTGAATAGAAATTTATTAAACATTTTTATTTTGGTAACATATCACAAAGCCATTTGTATAAAATATCTCCGTTTCGGAGGCTGCAATTGTAGTTTGTTCGGTTGCGAATGTGACACCTTCGTTTTTGTAGAATGTGGGAACCATCCATGTTGTGTTGTCATAGCCCTCCAAATTCACAACGCGTGTAGGTATATTCAACTCGTGAAATTTTGTAGTTAGATAGTCATATTTTTGATGTCCTCGCACATAAATGACATCGACACCTCATAGATTTTCCATGAGGATGGCATCCAATTGATTATATTCCACAAAGCCAGAGGAATACCTCAAACCATGAATGTTTCGCTCCAAGTAAAAGGCGGTACGATGATCCTCTTTACTCAAACAGGAAAATGGTATGTTTGGCAACAGTAAAAAGTTACTACATTGAATTCCGATCCTAATAGCCATCTCCTCAGGATGGAATTGTTGATGAATTGCTCGATGATGAAACCTTGAATATCTACGACAGCTATTCTCATGTTGACTCTTCGATTGATATTGCGGCGATCTTTTTTACTCAAATAGGAAAATGGTGTGTTTGGCAGCAGTAAAAAGGTACTACACTGAATTCCAATCGTGATGGCTATTTCTTTAAGATGGAATTTTTGCTCGACGGTGAAGCCTTGAATATCTACACCAGCAATTCTCATGTTGACTCTTCGATTGATACTGAGTGGCAGGTGTTCTATGACAGTGTCGTGCACAATGATGCAATATGCTCTAGTATTTTGAGGAAATCCCTCAGATGCTTCGATTTCAAGTTTTACATCAACACTGGAACTTTTGATGCTCTCATTCATTTTGGAACAATCGATGACAAAGAGAGCGTTGTCCGTAAAGACGGTGGAAGTGAGAAGAGGATTATGTTGATTAGTCATTTTGTAGCTGAGACCAAATTGTGAGTAGTTGAAATGAGCTTGCGAAAAATTTTCCTTTGCAAAATTCAAATGCATATTTTCTTTGGAGTAATTCTCACCGTTTAGAGTGAGCGTTATATTGGTGATATTCAAATGATTGAATATTGTTGGCTTTAGTGTTGTCACGATTTTTTTTGGAATCATACAATCACATAGCGAGGGCTTTCGAGGAACGATGAAGTCTTGACGGCCCATATTTCATTTTTTGCACCTTGTGTGAGAGCAGGCAGCATATGAAGTTCCCATTTTCTTAACGATATGAGAATAGGAGCGTCTGCTTGGATAGCTTTCAAAAGTTGCAATTCAATTCGATCGTGCGAAAAGGTTCATTTAACTTTCAGTTCGATATTTTCAATTCCCAATTTAACTTCCATTTCCGACGTTAGTGCAGCAGGAGTCTTTTCTATTTTGAAACAGTTGCTATCATCTCCAGCTCGTACCAATCGAATGGTATGTTTACCGTAGGAAAGACACTGATAATCGTTGAAGATATTCAAGAAATGCTTGATGGGTATGAGCATGTTGAATGTTGGATGAGTTGTGTTGATGACGCCTGTATTGTTGGGAAAAGTCCAACCGGAGGTGGCCAAGTGTTTGTCGGTGTAGATGAGAAAGCCTCTAACAGTACTAACAATTCCAGGTTCACGAACTGCTTCCAATTCCTTACCACTCTGCTCATAACTAGCAGATTGAAACATGAAAGCGCTAGCATTGTTTACGAATGACACCTTGCCCCTATGGTCTTCTCAACTTTTCTACTAATGAACAGCAGACTATCGTACAAAGCATCGTAGGTATCATATTGATTGATGTTGATTTCAATAACATCGTTGTTGCGGAAAGATTTGACATAAGGATAGTAGGTTCGCCACAATACTTTTTGTACGGACTCGTCGGTTTGCAGTTTTCGGAAAGTGTTGAACACTTGATTGGACAATATGATAACCAAGAGATTCCAGAAACGTTAATATCATAGACATGACTGATATAATGTCAGTATGACATCACCTTAAATAATGATTGAAACAACAACAACATTTTGAATAAAAATCATTTATTTCTACAATTACTTATGATGTACTGTTTGGAACCTTTGGTGTAGTAATGAATATTACTGGAGTTTTTTCCAACACCAAATCGTTATTTTTACACCTCGACACATGTTTCGATCACCAAGTGATCATCTTCAAGAGGAAGATGATATGATGTAGGTGGTGGTACCTCATGTCGATAATTGATGAAACATGGTAAACGAATCTGCAAAGCAAATCGATGTTGGTAGTCCTTTGGTAATCTATGCCAAACATCCAATAATTCCCAAGGTTCAGCATTCTCAATCAAATAGTTGATCGATAAAGTTTTCAATTCAGCATCGATTCAATCTCGCAAAGATTTATCTCCAACCATTTTTGCAGACATTATGGAGCAGAAACTGTAGGCACAGATGTCCGCAATTACTCTGGTCAATATTTTGATACTGATCATTGTTCTATGTAATCGTTATACCCCTTCTAGAATATCTTACCAGTTCTATCGGAGGTTTGAGATTACCGAAACTATCAAAATATTGTACAGCACTGCCGTTTTTAATGTAAGCTAGGCCAGGCTCAATACAGCACATTCTCGCAGCCGAGGACCACGAGTTAGCAGTTTGAATTTTCGAATAGTATAATGCTCTATGAGTTAGCTTCAGTTGGAGTTTTTTTGCTTTTTCAAGTAAAGACCTCGCCTTTTGCGTTGCTGTTGTTTTTTTAGGAACAGACAAAATCTTCGAGGTGTTTTGCGTAGGTACAAACCGAAACCTAAATGTTCCATAGCTTTATTGTGACGTTGATCTTCTTCAAGTTTCTTTTCGGCATTTTGGCATTTTTTGCGATAGCGCCTGCTCTAGCTGCCAACGAACCCAAAGCTGGAAGGGCAGCGAATATAGGAATGAGTGGTGGGATTCCTCCGGATTTTGCTTCGAATGGGATCATCCTAGGTATCCGTATATTTTTACGCCCTCCAGCTTGACTCAATGCCATTTTAGCAGCTCACAAAGTCGACGCACTAGATTTCTTAATATTGGTAGGAAGCATATTACGTCGAAGAACAACTCCATGCCAAGCTCACGTTTCGCTTTCATTGTTGTAGTTACGAGACAAGCTGCAGCTTATTCACCAAATCTAGCGTTTTTCGATTTATCGCGTTCCCAAGCTCTATTTTCCAACACTTGATCTGCTTTATGACGGTCTTCTAAGGAGTCGCTTTGAGAGTACGCGATATCGTGATCTTCACAATATTCGTCCAAAAGATTTACACCGGTGTCACCGCGTTCCAATCTCATTTTCAATTTGGTGCCTGGTCCACAAAACTGATAACCAAGTAGATGTAATTCGAACAGGAGCTTATTGATGAGCGAATTGACGACACCTGCACCGGAGTAAGTTAACATTGAAAATGATCGGGTGATGACTGTGATGTTTTTATTTATAACCGTAGCGCACTCATTGTCCAACATCACATCATGAAAGTCGTTCAACAAGACAAGACATTACCTATTGAAAATTCAGACTTTTTGAATAAAGCCAACAATAGTATTGTGGTTGGGAAGCATGGTATATTATTGTCCAATTCGTTTCGTGCAATAATTTGTGGGCCAAGTGGTTGTGGAAAGACAAACGCTATCTTAACATTGCAATTCTACCCGAATGGCGCCAAATTTGAAAATATCTACGTATATTCAAAATGATTGTATCAACCTAAATATCAAGTGGTTCAAGAAATTTTCAGTAAAGTCAAGGGTTTAGGATATTACCCGTTCAGGGAAAATAAGGATATCATAAGCACTCACGAAGCCAAATCAAATTCCATATTGATTTTCGATGATGTCGCATGCGATGGCCAACAGAAAATTCGCGAATATTATTCTGTATGTAGGCATAAGAACATTGACGCCGCTCATCTTTGTCAGACATATTCAAAAATCCCCAAACAATTGATACGAGACAATTGCAATATGATTGTACTTTTCAAACAGGATGAAATGAATTTGAAACATGTATTCGATGAACACGTCTCCCCCAACATGTCTTTCGATGAATTCAAGAGAATGTGTGCCGAATGTTGGCAACATCGATATGGAACCTTCGTAATAATGAAAGATTTCGATAAAAATGGTGGACGTTATCGTCAAGGATTCGGCAAATATATAAGTATACACAGTGTGTGATGTAGTATCATTCATCATCATGAAACCGTTGAGCAAAGAAGTTGATGTTAATCGAAAGAATAAAATCAAAGAAATTGCACGCATCATTCCAAAAAAATATTTGGCTCTTAAATTGGGCAAATCCGAAAAAGATGAGTCATTGCAAATATTCTTCAAACCACTGTCTATTCCATTGAGAAAAATAGCAGATATAACAGCAACACAGTCAGCTACTACCCCATTGAAAACTGAGGCAAAAACCGAAGTCAAACAAGATACAGTGGAAGAGCCTGAAACGACTCCATTCCAATCCCTCGTACATGTAGCAGGTACAGATGAGGATGATGATGATGAGAACGTCTTTAGTGGGTATGCAGAAAACGAACAAAACGACAACGTTACGTCAGGCATAAATGAACAAGTTTAAGAACTCAACTGTACATTAAAAAACATTGGGGAAATGACAAGGAAAGCGACAAAGTATACGATCCCATATATGATGGGGTATCTTCAAAATGGTTGAGTGTCACTGGAAAGGAACACCCGGTATATATGAACAGTTATTTCTCGACATGATACTGAGGATTTGAATGTATACAAAAAGATTCTGGATTTATCGAGCCCTCACAAAAATTTCGCTGGGCATCTAAAAGGTATTCAGGGATACAAGTAGGTACACCAACATAATCAAACCGTTGTTTCCTACAGCAGGAAATCGTCGTAAAACTAGTACTGGTTTTTTCAACCGAAAACACATCTTACTACTACTGCTGCGATGACATCATGTCTACCCAAAACGTTACCCCTTGCAATGACATTCAATACGAAACCCATTGAATACATTCATCAGGACGATCCCAACGAGCTTTACGAACATCTCAAATTATTGCCAGCCTCTCGAAATGAAGGAAATACTTCACACAACAATGAAATCATTGCCATTTTGAATGAACTCAAAGAAGCAAAAATAATTCTATAAGTTACACTACGTTCCCCAATACATTATCATTTTCAAAATGGTTATCGATGAGGGGATAATTGTTTTTCATGGAATGATTGTGAAAAATGAGCGAGCTACAGTTATAATTGAAAAAATCAACTGTCATTCAAAATTACGAATTCAAAACACATATTCTGCACGTACTAAACACATAAAAAGTATTGAAAACACTACTTTATGCGGATTATAACTATGAATGGAAAAATGTTTGAGTCGAACAAAAAATATTGTATACAACCACAAACTCTATATATATATTGAACAGAGGAAAAATAGGAAAGCAGTACTAACCTTAATTTCGTACAATTTCAAATGAAACAACACGACAGCGTATTTTCCTGATGAAAAATACTCCCAAATGGGGGGTGATACTTCTCCGTCACTCGTTGTGGTAAAATATTTTTGTTGTTGTTAATTGGTTTACTCTCCACGACTGAACTTGAATTTTTGGAAATCTACCTGCAAGAAACCAAAAAATAAAAAAATTATTGTTTCAAATTATACGAACACTCTCTCAACAAACGACAACATGAATGCAAGTTATTCGTACCTTACTATGCGTTTTATTCAACTAGAAAGCTGGTCACAAAATGAGCTTCTGTTTACAACATTATAAATGTGTATATAGAAAAGTTATCGCATTGTCAAAGGCGAATAGATAAAATACGAGAAAAACTCTTATTCAGCATGAATTTTTCTCGAGTAAAATTCATAATCACATTTCCCGGTTATGAGGCTGCCATCTAATAAAACATCATAACAAATTGTACGATACAATAATTACTGTAAGAGATAGTATTCCCGATAAATGGATGTCAGCAATTACAGGTTCTCATCTTTTATTCATTATTAAAGATTGAGAAATATCAGCAATTGTCATTTCTTATCTTCTGATATATGTAGTATAAAAAAAGTTGTCCAGGGTTGGCTTGAGGAATACGTAATTACCTCTAAACCGTTTTGTATTACAAAATAATTGAAAAAAACGATAACCCTCAAAAAGTATGTATAAAAAACACTCAAGTAAATTAATCTGAGAAAAATTTTGGAAAATTAATGATAATTCAACATTCAATGAATGAATTCATTTGAGAAAAAGTCAAAAACGTATAAAAATCTTGCAATAAAAATGTATAAAGTGAGCATGAAAAATACTTATAAATACGGATAGAATCGTTGCACTTGTCACTGGTATCACTTTCAACTGATACAACTAACTCATCATTTCGCCTCGCAGGAGGTATTCATAGGAAAATAAGTGATGCCATATTTCAAAACCAAACAAAGACCCTTCATTTCGTCGTTTTGAGAACTGCATATCTCTGTATGCTGATTCAGCATTGACAGTGATCAATGTCACCTCGAGTAAGAAAAGGAGAATAGGTGATGACATATTATGAAACCAAACAAATAGCCTTTGTTTGGTCGCTTTGAGAACTACGTATCTCTGGATGCTGATTCAGCATTGACAGTGATCAATGTCACCTTGCGAGTGAATAGAAAAATAGGTGATAACATATTCTGAAATGGAACAAATAAAATCAAAGAGTCTTTGTTTAGTCGTTTTGAGGCGTATTGTCAGATGCCTATTCAGCGTTAACATTGGATCATGTCACCTTGGGTATAAATATAGAAGGTCTCAATTAATATGTGAACCGTTGCTGTCTAGCGTACCCCAACTCAATACCAAATTGTTATTAAGCCACGTGTCTGGCTTTATCGATAAGTGATAGCGATAATTCTGCATACTCATATTATATATTTTAACCAACTTGAAATAAAACAAAAAATGTATTGTTTCAATCAAACTATCCATTTTTTTTCTAATGAAAATACATGCTGACATCGTTGATTCTATGATAACTTTATAAATGTCAATGTCCATTTGTGACTTATTTTTCTCTAGCCTTGTTGCGTGTTCTGGAACAAATTCAACAGTTTTTCGTATCTAAATGACAAAGATCTGGAAACATCAACTTCAATTCACATTTGAAGGGTGTATTCATTGGAATTGCGCCTGCGCAAATACTGCTAAGTGGCCCGCATTGACTGATTCCGAACGAATCGATTTCTATTATTTATATCTATAAACACTAGCCTTCACGCATATTTCCTTAGAATTTCACCCACATTCGGTACGTTTACATACGAAACAATATATATTATTGTAGTCGGAAGCACAAAATTTGTTTTTCAGCATCGTTGACGACATATTCTGCACTCTGAGTCTGGAACACTTTGTCTTGAATGTCTGAATTATTCAAATGCTTCAGAACATTTTTCTTTCCCTCATAGATAATTGAATATCTTTACTTATTTATTGGACACGTCTTTCAAATTCCTCTACTTTTCGTCTGTATTCTGTAAATGCCATTATATAACTAATTTTTGTCCACCAACGACGTTCGGAACATCGTTTTCCTTCCAATCTCACATTGAATGGAACTGACTAATGGTGTACAATTATTTAAACATGAAAACGGCTACGTCATTGACAACGAAACGATAACAACTGAACGCACGCAAAACGGTCGAAACTTATGCAAAACAACATATTTTGAAATGTGATTGTCGAATACTTCGCTGTTCCATTGCCCTTACGTTGAGTCCACAACGCGTAACTCTTCGATACTTTTGGGTCCCCTCTTTCTCCTGATGGTGCTAACTTGGTTTACGAAGATACGAGACTTAGTGCCTTTCTGACATGTTGGAACGCTAGAATTCTGTTGAACCGACATGTTTTTTCTTAAATGATATATTTTGACGCACCCTGTACACTTCGACGCCATGTTCTTTTCTATTAATGATATATTTTGAGACACACAGTCGTATTCCTAATCCTTCATGCTCAATTTGAAACCGGCAACACTACATTGCCGAATAAACAACGATTTATTTTACAACCGGCAACATCTGCTTGCGTTAGGAACGTAAAACATCGATACCATCTCCATCTCTCTTTGCCTCGATTACGTCACACGCGTCTCTCGCTCTTACACACACATACACATCTTTATATGAAATATTAATTCTTTCCCAAATCTTAGTATATTTTTCTATCTTCAACATGATAATAACGATCACAACTTCCCTAAAATTCTACGGAAATCAAAAAAAATGCGGTCAGGTATATAAAATGAGTCAATTTCGGTCCCGACAAAACTTACGCTATGAATACCCAACATTCGCAGTTACTTCCAATATCTTACGTTGGTGTAGAGGCTAAGGACAATGTCTACTACGCGGACGACTCGGGTTCGATTCTCATAACTATAAACTTTCTTTAATTAGAATCACGTGACTGGGACGAGACAAGGGGGTCGACGGGTGAGGCGAAGTACTAAGGGGGCCGATCGGTGGTGCGGAGTACTAAGGGGGCCGAGTTCCACGCTTGAATCGCTACGATACTCATTCCATCCTGCGTCGATGACGTCATACGTTTCCCATACTCCTGTTTGAACCAAAAATTGCAAAAAGTTCTGCTCCATAAGAAAATACATGGGATTTTGAGCTCGTGGTCTCTTTGTACATCTACTGGTTTGAATTTCCCGCTGTATGCGCGATAGCTTCTGATTGATCGACTGGGTAATGACGAAAAGTGGAGGAGTCCGGACAACTACGTCACGCCTACCTCGAGTTGGGTGTTCAACAAGGTTCCGATCTGAGGTCCAAAAAACGCCAGAATAAAGCTCCATAACAAAATACATGGGACTTTGGCTTAGAACTCTTGCAGCTAATTTACTCATAGCAAACAAAAATCACTGTTACTACCTGCTACTTTTGCTGCCTTACTTAATGGTATTATTACCTCATCTAACTGGATTGTAAAGTCAGTTTGTGTGTTGAGAAGCAGGGTCCCAAAATTATAACGTTCAAGTCTTTTTAATATTTTAATGAATATGATTTTAGAATAGATTTATATAATACATAATTTTTTAGAATATCAACTGTCTGATTTGCCTGTTTGACAGACATCTACCTTTGATAACATCTCGTGTTTCGAAGCCCAGAGCTCCTTGGTTAACTGGCGTTATCAAAAAATGTTTGAATAGGTATAAGAGAACTAAATCTGATCATCCCTTTCAGTTTCATAGTAACATGAGGAACTACACAAAATCTGCTATCAGAAGAGAGAGAAAAGCATTTTTTACATATGTAGTGATTCGATTTTACCGCCAACGGTGTATTAGTGAAGTGTCGGCTGAGGGGCGTTCTGAGTTAAGAGACGAATTGTTTTTGGACAATCAGTGTGGCATGGTCAGCCGACACGGCAGGTGTTCATTGACTGTAAATTCGACTATAGCGACTGCGAAATTAATGTTGTATCTCAGCTATCTAACACTTGTATATTTTAATGTATGTTTTGATTGATAAATAAATCAATAGTGGTTACACGTCTATATCAAATTCATCGAACCCAGAAACTCATCTCATAAATTGGCGCCTAACAGCGGCAAAGTATAGCGTGTTCCACGATAGATAAATTGAAACAATATACACAACAAGTGACGGCGATCTTGGTGGTTACACGTCTATATCAAATTCATCGAACCCAGAGTCTCATCTCACATACAATCTTAGTAATGAAAATTAAAAATATTTGGAATACTTTGAGGGCTCATAACGTTATACTTGGCAAGTCAGGCACAGTACCAGTACAACCCGATTTTGAAGCGTCAGAAAATATTTCTAATTCATAAATATTCGTTTTTATTTGATTTGTGGATGAAGGTAGGTTTTGTAGCCACCATTTCAAATCGGATTCAGCTTCTTCCGAAAAGGACATGTGTTTGTCGAAATTACCTGATAGATTTAGCTGACGACATTTGTCTTCATCCAACTTTTTTGTGTACAACCATTCATATGTGATAGCAGGGCATGCTGCCACAAGGTTTCCTATCAACCTTGCCAAAGTACGAATAGTAAAAGATTTT
>NW_019295520.1:0-11003 GCF_000500325.1 Leptinotarsa decemlineata
TAAAAATGTATTAATATACGGGGTGTTCCATTTAATAAAATATAATTGCTAGGACTTTTTGATAGAAGTGGCAACGCCGCAATGCTGAAAATATTTTAGATCGATAGAACAGGTAAGGAAATGTGAGAGGTGGAATTTTCAGAAAAGTCATGCTTTGCGTTTTCCAGAAACGTCTAACCTACCATCGACCGTGAGTCACACTGTATATAACGAAATGTTTTAATTGAAAGGATTTATTTTTTAGGAGAGATTGATTTTTGGGAAAGACAGGTTTCGGCTTTCTACTTCTTCATCTTGATACAAAAAATATGGGAATCTTCCAAAGGAAGGAAAGAAGCAATAAATTTCAAAAATTAACCGTATATAAAGATGTGTAGATCATGCAAAGAAGTAACTTTCAGGCACAAACTAGAAGAAAACACCCTCTTGATTCCCACATTTTTTGTGTCAAGATGAAGAAACAGAAAGCCAAAACCTCTCTTTCCCAAAAATCAATCTCTCCTAAAAATATACCCTTTCAATTTAAACAAGATTCCTTTGGCTGGGATTCAATAAAATAAGCGAATGAATATTATTAACGCACTTTCACGATGACATGGGTGAATTCGACCCATTCTGTGACAAAAACTTGTGTAATTTTGTGAACGAATTGAGTGTGTTTTCTTATATTTGGTACTGAAAAGCCAACAAGGCAAGTGTCTCACGGCGAAACATCAAGATGTCTTCCAGTGAGGATGACACTGTGAGTGAAATTCGCTTCTTTCATTAATTATTTTGTGTAGGAATCCTGTGAGTGCTATCTGATTGAATTCCATAACGAATTTTTGGAATACAAACGGAATAGAAAAAAAGTTTTTTATATAATTCAGCGTTCATATTTATTTTGAAAGTGTTTTTCCTTGTTGTACACATCTTTGAAATTGATTGATTTCTTATTTTCTTTAAAATATTTCCACATGTTTTGTATCAAGAAGAAGAAATAGNTAACCAAAATATTTCCACCCTATCAACGGCCACTTTTCATTCGTTACTATTCATGTCGTGCCGATTTGAAAAGTCTGAATTTCAAAAAAGCCGATCGAACGACTTCCGAAATATTATTTATTCATCATAATATAGCGATTCACGTCCTCAATAACTCAATCGTGATTTCCTGCGAAAAATCTGGAGGAAGATAAAAAGGTTCGATAAAATGTACATGTTAATCTATAGGCGGCGGTGACCCCAAACAGAGGCGTGCTGGCTTTACGGTGGGATTTTACTCCAATTATTGCACGATTTCGGGGGATTTACTTTACGATAACAGCGACATACGGATCAGGTAACGTGGCTATTGAATTGAAAAACGTTTTATAGTGTATTATAGGCTTCGGAAAACTATCGACTTCAATTGTATATACTGTGTATACTACCTATTGCAAATGAATTAGTAAACGAGAGTGATATTTTGTTTTTCTTGAATGAATGATTTTCTAAAAAAAATGGTATTCTTGACCAAAATCTTCAATAAACCCGGGGGATAGGAGTGAGGCCCTCAAAAAGTCGGAATCACTGCAATATTTCTCATTTATAACAGTTGAATGTTTACTAGATGCATAAAATTTATTTCTAATATTTCAGTTTCGAAATGAATCATTTTATTATTTTACTCGGTATCACTTTATCATTTTACTCGGTAAAATAATACAATGATTATTTGAAAAATGAGGTTGACACCGGCTGATTCACGTTGGATGACACATTAGACGTTTCTGCTGAACTAGACAACGGATCAGTTTTGAAATTCAATGAAGAGAATATTTGGACATGCTCTACCCAACTGAATTATTTTCAACAGTACGGTGTTGCCACTTCAATTAGAANCATGCTTGAATTTTGGTGAATTTATAATTATAAATTTTATGTTTTCCCATGATTCTTTGAGCTTATGAATATTTCATACCCAAATCATCTTCAGCACTTGATTTGATGACTTGAAATTGTTCTGGATTCGTTCATTTGTGGTAGATTCGGATACCTTTCTAAAATAATGAACAAATTCATTGGAACTCCATTTTAATAGTTGTGTTCCATCGTTTCGTAGGTATTTGAATCTTTTGAAGTGACAAAAATGTCAATATTATTATGAGAATTTTACGAAGTTACTGTCAAGTAGTAATCATGGCATGTTTACAAATTACCGATACAAATGAATGCTCATAATTTCAAAACTTGACGCATAATATATATAGAAAAAGAGAAAATGTTTTTCCTTTTAGTCGCTTTTCCAAGTAAACTAAAGAACTGTGTTTTTTCATCACCCTGTATCGAAGGAAGGAAGATTACGCTAAAGTGTGGGTAGTCTCCAAGTATGACCTAACTTCAAACCAAATTTTGGTACCATAGTATTCCTTAACTCAAAGATATCAGCATTTTTTTAGAGGTCATAATTCCCGAAGAAAAAGTTGATTGAAATTGATTCATATTTCGATAACGGTAACAAATAGGTATAGAAAAATATCGAAAAAAGTTCTTGATTGTTGTAGATTCCAAAAATAATATAATATATGGGATGTTCTGTTTGAAAAATGAAAGTTGCTACTTCTTTCTAATGAGAGTGGTAACACCGCATTGTCGAAAATATTTAAGTTGGGTAGAAAATGTCTGATTATGCTCATTTGGTTCAACAGAAACGTCCAATGTGCCATCCACCGTGAATCAGCCTGTATAATAAGCTTCAACGCCGATCAGTATAGATGATGGTGATGAATTCTTCAGAAGTGAAATGACAGATCTGTCTCATGAATTAACACCACCGTTTCATGAAATAGCAGAACAAGCAAAACCTCCTCTTCAGTTACAGAACCACAAAAAACCGTTATTGGTTAATTTTGGTTTACTGATTTATNCATGAATTAACACCACCGTTTCATGAAATAGCAAAACAAGCAAAATCTCCTCTTCAGTTACAGAACCACAAAAAACCGTTATTGGTTAATTTTGGTTTACTGATTTATGCCACTCGAATTATCCATTGGATGGCACAAATTCATATATTTCTCTCCGTTACTTATCTATCAAGTGGTCGCAAAAAACACAGAGCATAGAAATAGTGAAAAATATTACTATATCTTCAGGATAATCTTTTATTGAAAAACACTCTAGTCGTCAAAGAATAGCATATTTTGAATCATAAAATACCCTAACTGGACCGACTCATTCAGCGAAAAGCGTATTGGCTTTGGAAAGGGATATCGAGTATACTAGGATTAGAATATTTGGATGATGATAAATTCTAAGAGACCATAATTGAGAAGAGTAAGTGAAAGAATATTGGAAAAAGTATAAATATAAATACTGCCAAAAAATCATAGAGCCTAAAAACGACCTGGAAAGAATATTATTCACAAACAGTTATTTTGTTTTATTTTTCACCGACATTCTTCCTTGATTATTTTCCTTGTATATTACTGGCATTCAAGATCACAATAATTTGTTTTCTTTATGAATTAGCGTTCTCATGATTTTACAAATCATGCTCAGTGCTTATTGTATTTTTCAAATTGTATCCAAATATTTTGTTTCTAATATTTTTTCCTAATTTCAGTCATATATTTCCTCTATATCCATTAAGAATTCGCTTGATCAATAAAAGTTCTTTTTCTCGTAATCTTCGTTTAGGATAAACCATGAATAAATGCCTCATGTCTAAGTTAATACAGACTAGATCGTTACTTCAATGCAGAAAATATTCATTAGTCGATTGATAATTACTTGATTTTCAAATATTTGATACTTAATGAGCATCCATTACAACGTATTCAGAAGACACACTTCAATGTGAGATTTCTGCTTGAAAGTTCACTAAACCGGCTTTGTAAACTTTCAAGTTCAATAGCTAATTGATCATTATTGTGAAATGTTCAGTGTGGATGAATTCGACACTTTTTTTAGATTTCCATTATTGCACCAAAGTACTAACAACAAATGATGGATGTAACCGTTACTACCTGTTAGGAAATCATAATGAAGAAAAGAAAATTGAAACTTTTTATGTGCTAACATCCATTTGGTTTTCAGTTCCCTAGAATTTAGTGATGAAAAGGGAACTAAATGAGCTGAAGGGATTTTACTGGATTGTGACATTTGTGACATCATTTTTCGATCGCTAAAGGTTTTGGAGAACATTCCACTCATTCATTACCTTTATTGTGAGGCATTCCTCATAATTGAACTTTTTATTTCAGAATGGAGTTTGAGGAAAGACATAGATTATTTTCGAAAATTTTGTTACAGCAACTCCAATCAATTTCCCAGTTTAGTATATGGATGAGAGTACAAGAGATATTTCAGTGAAAAATATTCTGAATGCATAAGTAGAAATTGATTTTTTTCAATTGAAAAACTGTAGATCATATCTATTGAGGATAATTTTACCGTTGGATTTATATAATGCTCACATTGCTCATGTCAAATTGACTTTTTTCAATAGTCACTTTCAAATACCGAGTTTCATTTGAATTTCAAGACATTCCCCAAATTGATCTCTTTCTGATTAGCACATCAAAAGATTCTATTCAGAAGCCAGTTCAAAAAGTAGTCGCACATAAATCACGTCATCATAGAAAAAAATGTTTATAACTAATGAACTCGGCAGCTTTGAGTAAAACTTTGAAGACCAGGCCTAGCTTCATTTCCATGAACACTCAATTTGATTTCACATCCTCATTCACATCATAGAGCTTTTCCGACAGTAAATAGTTGAAATACCTATTTCATATTAATATATGAGATTGATGACTTGTTTATTTTGTGGTTATTCATGATCACTTCAAAAAAATGAATAAAAACACGTTTGTCTAATTACCACTAGTTAATTTTATTTATACGACCAGCTTTGGGTTTAACCCCATTATCAAGTATAAAACTAAAATGTGAAATTGGAAAACTCGGTTATATCCGGAGTTTTAAGGTAAGATATTAGGGACAGTTAGTTGAACAACAGGTAGTTGTACAAACCTGTGTGCTAATTTTATAATTCAACACTGAAGATTATGGGGGTTGTTGAACTCATAAATTCAAGAGCGGAGATCTACATAATTCGAGCTGATCATTTGAGGATATATATTTCTGGTTTTCAATTGAACTCCTAATTGCCATGGCTTCCAACGATAATAATTTAGGTAGAACTCAGTTTAATGCAAAACCCAAACGGGATAGAATGAAAAAATCAGGTAAATATAGAATAGAATGTGGCGAATGCTCTGTAGCATATACAGGCCAAACCGGTATAAATTTTGACGTAAATCTGCGTGAACACGTCTGTTTGGACAAAACATTTAAAATGCAAACATCTTCAAGAATCAAAACACAAGATAAGTAAAGATAACCTCAAAATCCTACACATATGTAATGAAGTGAAAAGTTAAACTCATAAATTCAAGAGTGGAGATCTAAATAATTCGAGCTGATAATTTGAGGGTATATATTTCTGGTTTTCAATTGATCTTCTAATTGCCATGGCTTCCAACAATAATAATTTAGGTAGAATTCTATTTAATGTAAAACCCAAACGAAATAGAATGAAAAAATCAGGTAAATATAGAATAGAATGTGACGAATGCTCTGTAGCATATACAGGCCAAACCGGTATAAATTTTGACGTAAATCTGCGTTAACACGTCTGTTTGGACAAAACATTTAAAATGCAAACATCTTCAAGAATCAAAACACAAGATAAGTAAAGATAACCTCAAAATCCAACACATATGTAATAAAGTGAAAAAATGAATTTGTTGGAAGACATGGAAATTAACAAATCAATTGAAAACCAGAAATATATACTCCTAAACGAGAAACTCGAGTTATGTAGGTCTCCACTCTTGAATTTTGACAACCCCTATAATCTTCAGTGTTGAATTTTAAAGTTAGCACCCTGGTCCGTACAACTACTTGTCGTTCAACTACCTGTCCCTACATCTTACCTGAATACTCCCGATATAACCGAATTTTCAAACTTCACATTTCAGTTTTGATAATGGGGTTGAACCTGAAACCGGTCGTATGAATGAAATTAACTAGTGGTAATTAGACAAAAGTTTTTTCATTCATTTCATCGAAGAATTTCATATAAGTCTGTCCATATTTGCAACACTGCACAAGATATAGAAAAAAAATCTGTTCATCAAAAGTATTTTTGTGTTAAAGTCAGGATATTTTTTCCTGATACTTCTTTTTCTCTCATGAAATCTTCGTATCAGAATTTCAGATATTGGTTTTTTAGAATAGATTCTTCTAGAAATATTTGCTCAGCTCAATGTTGGTGCTTTCAACTTTGTCACTGCTGAAGTTACCCTTGAGCTCACACTGGGTTCCGCAATAAAAAAGGTTTGTTTCATTTGATTGTTCTCAAATGAAAATTTAACAAAAATTGTTTTGAAATCAAATAGTCTGTATTTTGCGCCTGAAAAGCCGGACTGACACGGACTGAAAAGCCTTGGGCCTCACATGGCGCTGGTCTAAATTATATTCACTGCTTTTTCAGTTAGTACTAATGATGGATCCATCACTCCAATCCGGAACCAAAACGATCGTCATCTGAGTGAAGAGTAACTGGTGCCCCGAAAGCACAACAATTGGCTGGAAAGGTTATGGCCACGGTATAATATTCATCGACCATCTTGAAAAGGAAATACCATCAACATGGAATATTATATCGCGTTATTGGCGCGTTTGAAGGCCGAAATTGTAAAGAAACTACGACATATGGCAATGAAAAAAATTGTAGTCACTACTACATGGTAGGAGATTATCATGAGAAATGATAAATGAATTTTTTTTTGTTTTTCAACAGCTTCATTTGTAACAGAAATTATGGCAATTTCATCCTAAAAGTTAATTTTCTAACTTATACATACAGTTGAATGTTTTTATCACTTTCATTCGTAACTGAATAGCGCTTTTCAATCTATTGTTGACAGATTAATTTGCAGGTAGTGGTTCCACTAGTTAATTACCAAAAAATCAATTAGGATAATCATCATTTAACAAAAAAAGGCCACATCGGAGCAAACAACTTTAGGTAGATAAACAGCTAACCCTTGTCTTCAGATTCAGTATCAATTTGCTCCTCCTGAAGATGCTAACCTTGTTAGCGAAACGCGCGTCGAGTGCAAAAATATCAGTTTGGTGTTAGGGTGATTGATCTCCAGAAAAAGTTTTCAAAAATCGGTTTGCAAAACCACTCACTACCTCACCTAACCTCACGAACACACGGCACTGATAAAGAAATATTGTGAAACGTACAAAAAATTAGTATTCAGCCAGTCCAGCTAGCCGAGCCTTCATTCCTCAACTACATTTGATAGCACGTTNCTAACCTCACGAACACACGGCACTGATAAAGAAATATTGTGAAACGTACAAAAAATTAGTATTCAGCCAGTCCAGCTAGCCGAGCCTTCATTCCTCAACTTAATTTGATAGCACGTTTACTAACTATTTGGACGACTAGGAGCTACATACAAGAAATGTTTATGACTGTACCAGGCACGCTTGGAACATAAAAACACTGGTAATATATACATTTCCCATTTGCCGAGCAGTGATTATGAACACCCCTCGTGGTGCTCTTATATCAGTTACCGTTCCAATTGGGAATGGATACACTATAACTTTAGTTACAGCAGTAAAGAACTTAGCAAATTCAGTTCCATCATGGCAACGTACCGTAAAACCAGCCAATCCAAACAATGACAAAACTACATGAATTGAACTTCGAATTACTCCCACATCCACCGCATTCGCCTGATTTGGCTCCTAGCGACTACTGGCTGTTCGTAGAACTCAAAAACTGCTCACCGGTAAGAAATAGAGAGATTATTTTTGAAACTGAGGCCATTTTGAGACAAAATATAAATCATTCTACAAAAGTGTTATTGAAATATTAAAGCCAATTTGGAATTTGCAATTGTTATAGTTATTGATATTTTTGTCATTCTACAGGTACAAATACAACAAACATCACATTGATCTTGATTTGCATATTTTTCACTCCAACGTGAAACAATTTTTCATAATTTTCAATGAGGAACTGATTTTTGTATGAAATAATTTTTCCTTTCTCAGCATCACCCATATTATCAGCAGGTTTACCATCAACCTAATACCAAAGATACTAAATTCGTTGGTACATCGTTCCATCCCCAATTTTTATGAATTTTGAAACTTCTTCCGTTTCACCGAAGTACTAAGAGGAGAAAACAATTATGTAATTTGTTCAAACATATGACCTGGCAAATTAGTACAGCATGCACCTTTCACGGTACAGAGTACACAATAATGAAAACGTTTGAACGTTTTGACTCCATGTTCAATTGTGGAAGTGGATAAAGGCAATAAGATGACTGATTATCTAGCATTTCAAACATAGCATATTCCAAAATATTAAAAAATATTCCATTATAGGAAAGCTTTCAGAATTTTTGAGTTTTATTTTGACTCCATGTTCAATTGTGGAAGTGGATAAAGGCAATAAGATGACTGATTATCTAGCATTTCAAACATAGCATATTCCAAAATATTAAAAACTTTTTCATTATAGGAAAGCTTTCAGAATTTTTGAGTTTTAGTTTAGATTTTGCGATGAAAACGAACACCATTTTGCCAGCTCAATAATATGGGAAAGGTCCATTATTTGAAAACTTGGTTTTGTAATATTACAAAACTGCAAATGAGTACCTTAGTATCATTTTGGTACGCCAATGCTAGTGATCCACTGGCCGCGCAAATAAATTATCTGAACTCATGACGAGTCAACACGCACCCTACAGGAAACTCCAATAAAAGCTTCATTTGCACAATAATGGCCGCTCAAATTATTCAGCTCTATTGCTACATTGTACGGTTTCAATCTAGCGATTGATTTGGAATTTTACATACAGCTCCGAAAGTTCAACAACACAATTGGTGACGTTGTTGTTTCAGCTTCATCGGTTGAGTGTTTGATACATATGGATGTATTCAGGCTTTCCAATAATCATGCAATCAGTCTCAGGAAACATCGCACATTTTTCCAATCAGTTTTCAATTTCTCACCACTTTAAGTGAATGTGATGCAGACTGGGATATCAAAAACATACCGCAAGGCAAACTGCTAAAGACGAAATGAAAGAAGATTATATAAGTACATCATACACTTCAAATATAGATTGTGTTGATAATTAAGCTGATATAGAGGTTATAAGAGATGAGGAACAAAGTGACTGATGATAAAATTGATGAATCAATAGAAACAGACATCAAGATCAGGAGAAGAAATAAAGAAACCTGATAGATTGAGAAAAGATGTATAGTTTAAGAATATTTGCTTCGTGTAACTTTTGATGCACTGTTTGGAACCTTTGGTGTAGTAATGAATATTACTGGAGTTTTTTCCCAACACCAAATCTTCATTTTTCAATACTTCGACACGTGTTTCGATCACCAAGAGATCATCTTCAAAGAGGAAGATTAAACTAGTAACTAACGCGAAGCTAACACTATTTATACCTGTATGGGATATCTATATAGCATAACATAATGAACTGGCTCCAGATGTGAACGGAATACAAATGGAACATGTGTGGAGCTTACCGTTTCAATGATTCGAACGATAGATGTAATTTTTATTCCCTAGATCTGACCAAAATACGCATTGAAAATAAAAATATTGTACACGGAATTCACGGAAGCAGAATATTCATTGTTTTTTTGGCTGAAATAACAGAGTGTAATAACAATTCGTCACATATAATCACACAACTGACATATATACTGATGAAAATAAATCAGTCGAATCAAATGAAGCATTAGAAGACAGAGCAAGAGATATCATTAGCGGTTTTTCAATGTCACCAAGTGATATTACTGAGTTTACAAAACTGTTAGTGAATCTGAATGAATTATTCTATCTATGATTGACAAAGTTAACGAATTTTCCGAAGAGAATACGAAGTACAAAATTACAAGGCTTTTTCAAATGTTATAAATGATATAAGAAATGCCATGAAACATCAATCAATACAAAACAATAGGATTACTGTCAATTTTTTTTATACCTCCTACTATTAAAAGTACTTATAAAAAAAGAAAAGACAAAATGGAAAAAGATTCACAAGAAAAGCTATCAGAAGCTCTTTTCCAATAGCACAAAAATTCATCATGACTACGCCTTCTAGCGGTATCACACAGCGAGTTTGAGTGATAGAAAATAATCGGACATGGTATCCCAAAATATTTTGGAGTGATGGAGATATGGGGGGCCATTATATCTATTTTTGGAAGCACTGAACATAACATGTTGCATTGCAGGAATTTTTGGAAACGATAAATTACTTTAAATATTCCAGTGTATTTTCTTGATTTGAGAATTGATCATATGACTCATCAATGCTACAAGAAGGGGACATCTGGTGAAAATGTTTGAAGGGGTCGACAAAATTATTCACTTCATCCACAGAATCTCCACTCAGAAGCTGGAAAGCAGCAAAAACATTTGAAACACTAAGAACTCTTTCAATGATCCAAATGTAGATATCATTATTTGCTTGACAGGAGTTGAGCGGTTTAACTGAGAAGAAATTGTTTCCATTTTAATTTCATCAGAATGGAACATGGAAACATCAATGACATTTGATAAGGAATTCACATCTATGATCGAAGAGGCTTATCAGATGAAATAAAATTTAACTGACTTGCTTCTCCTTCGTGGACAGTGGGCAAAGCAACTAATTATCACGAAAAGACCTCCATTATGATATTATTATACAGTGTCACCGATAAAGTCCGCATCAAATGGGAAACTTTTTTATTTATCGTTTTATGTGAAATTTGATTTTGGCAGTAGATTTTGCTTAAGAAATGATGTCAAATGGCGTCTACAAAATAGGTCACGTGATTTCCTTAACCTGTCAAAATTGACATTTAAAAAAAGAAACATCGAAAAATGACATTATTCTTCAAAATATCCAAAAATATCAAAGGAT
>NW_019295521.1:0-17034 GCF_000500325.1 Leptinotarsa decemlineata
AAAAAATATATTTGCTAGGACTTTTTGATAGAAGTGGCAACGCCGCAATGCTGAAAATATTTTAGATCGATAGAACACGTAAGGAAATGTGAGAAGTGAAATTTTCAGAGAAATCATGCTTTTCGTTTTCCAGAAACGTCTAACCTACCATCGACCGTGAGTCACGCTGTATACAATGATGCTAAACGTAAACATTCATATCTACTAATTGAGAAAAGGAAAAACTACTATCAAAATCGTATATTCAACTCATCAAATACTTTGCGTGCATCTTGGACAATTATTTCAGAATTATCGAACAAATATAAGAAAACTGACCAAAATATAGTAATCAATAATAACGCAGAATTGACAGAAGATGCATCTGAAATAGCTTTTCACTTCAACCAATACTTCATCAAAACTCATTTTAATCTATGGAACAATATTCCTAAAATTAGTCGTCTCAAGCGTAACAACGATTTGAATGAGGTGTGCATGTTCTTCCGAAAAAGAACTTACTTACTTACTTTTGAAGAGAAGAATAATTAATAAAAATTCTGCTGGATCAGATGAGATCCCAGGATTTATTTTGAGGGATGTCCTCGGGGATATTATTGCTCCCCTAACTCATTTGGTGATTTTATCTTTTCAAACAGGTTCATTTCCAAATGCTATTAAAATTGGAAAAGTCATACCGATTGACAAGAAAAATGATTGTAAATTATTAGAAAATTAAAGACCGATAACTATTCCATCTGTATTTTCAAAGTTATTTGAATATGCCTTTCTCGACCGTCTTTGGAGTTTCATTGAGAAGCATAAGATTTTATATGATAAACAACATGGATTCCAGGGCGGAAATCAACATCAACCGCTATATTATCTTTTTTCAACCAAATAATCGAACATATTGCTGCTGATTAATGTCCAGCAGCAATCTTCTGCGATTTAAGCCGAACGTTTGCCTGTGTAAACCACGGAAAACTATTATAATTGTTAGAACTATATGTTTTGAGGGGTCTCCCACTAAATGGATTGAATCATTTCTGGTGGACAGGAAACAATATGTATCTATACGAATAAATGCTAATAATACAAAATATAATAGGAAATCTGAATGTCTGGATGTTGATATGGGTGTCCCACAAGGTTGCGTCTTGGGACTAGTTCTGTTTATTTTATACATTAATCAGATTGATTCCATTTTAAATAGTTTTCATCACTCTGCCTATGCAGATAATTCATATTTGGTATTGTCTTCACCAGACACTAATTTACTAAATGCTAATTGTAGTGATCTGATGAATAATATATAAATTTTTTTCAATGAACGTTCTTCATTTTTCAAAACGGAAAAAAACAAAGGTAACACGTTTCCAAAATCGTCAGAAACCAATACAAAATCTTTATTTTAGATTAAATCAGACAATGTTGACAAACACTCAAGAATCTGTCAGATTTCTTGGGGACCCAAAGAATCTGGTGCCTGGCCAAATGCTCTTCCAGTGACTTCTTTGGGTACCCTCTTAGTTGATGCATCTTTCAGAATTTCGATAGGTCTTCGGTTAGGTTCTTCAATTTGTGATAGTCATAAATGCAGATGTGAATCCACTGAAGAAGAAAATGGTTACCATGGCCTGAGTTGTAAATTCAGTCCTGGCAGATTTTCAAGAAATCATTCCATCAATGATCTTTTAAAAAGAGCTTCAGCTACCGCAGAGGTTCCTTCAGTTCTTGAACCCCTTGGTCTTAGTCGAGATGATGGAAGGCATCCAGAGGGGATGAGTCTAATTACTTGTGAATTTGGAAAACCTCTGGTTTTTGACTTCACTTGTGTAGATACAGTTGCAGCTCCACACCGTGCTGCTACGTCTAATTCCAGTGGTGCAGCTGCTATGATTGCAGAAAAATCAAACTTTCGGCAATACTATACTGTGCTAAGTAAGTTTTTGCTGTTTATTTCCGGTCACAATTGAAACCTTTCGTGTTTTTGGATCTCATGTTCCTGAATTGTTGACAAAAATCATTTTTAATTTAAAGAATCAGCATAGCCGTTCAAAAAGGTAATGCCACATCGATATTGAGTACTCTTTCAGAAAAAAACTTGAAGAACTTTTCATGTAAGTAGTGAATACGAGCAACAAACTTGCATAAGTCACTTGAAAACCTTATCACGATATTAAAGCATTGTCGAAAATACTGTGGACTGTAGTAAAAAACTCTCTGAAAACCACTCAAGAAATAAAGGATTGGACTGAATGATGATGGATTGTTAGAGGAGCAACGAAAATTGATAATTCAGGAAAACAAGCAACAAACTGAAGAAATAACTCTTCTGGACGATATGGAAATCAGAGGTATAGCAAATGGTCTTTTCAAAAGTTATCTTTACACCAGACAGCAAAGGGTAAAAGTGGGCAATCATATAAGTGGAGAGGAAATTATTGAATTTGGTGTGCCCCAGGGGACGGTGTTAGGTCCAATCCTGTTCAATATTTACTTGAACAAAATTTTTCTACAAGACATCAACATTCCGAGTTTCGCCGATGACACTGTGTTGTTTTGCGAAGACGAAAACTGGTTTGATTTGAAACAGAAATTAGAACATGACCTTCATCAAATCAGATAGTGGTTCGACCACATGTTTTTATCTATTAACTTTGAGAAAACCTACCATTCAGTATTTATGACAACTCTCCACCAGTATATGACATCACAATCTCCATTACGCAAGTGATCAAACCCACAAAAGAAAGAAAATATCTTGGAATAATTTTAGACAGCGATCTCAGATGGAAGCAACGACTACGGAAAGCTAACGACTACCCTAGCGATCTACTTCATTCACAATATGGAATATTTGATCCCAGATAGATGTTTTTTTTATATTACTGCTGTATAGCATAAAAACAAATAAGAATTAACTACTTCTCACCATAAATATGATACACGTCGGAATCATAGTATCGTCATACCATTAATGCTCGAAGCAGTTAGGCAGAAATCCTATTGGTATTGAGGATCAAAACTCTATAGTTTCCTTCCTAAAAATTAAAGATGCGAATCAAATCTCAAAAAAATTATGACGAAGCATGAATTATTTGTCAAGAATATACCACGAGCAGAGATACATAGACAAATATAATATATATATAGAGGAGAAGGAGAATAAGGTTAATGAAATTATCTTCTGAGAGACTACAATTCAATTTAATTTTGTTCCATTGCTTGTGGATTGCTCTTATGCATGCATCCTCATATACTTAATAGGGATACCACGTCCAAACTGGCTAGAATGTAGTTAGGTGGTAATGCGGTGTTGTTAAATTTATTTGTTACTTCGAAAGAATCTTTTATGTAGTATTCATTGTCAAAGTCATATGCCTTCGTCAAGATATTAGTTAACAGTGCAGCAATTTTTTCGGTAGGAGATCCTATCGAGGCTACAATTGGTCTTACTGAAAGTGTCGGTTTATGTACCTTGGGTAGAGCATAGAACTTTGGGGAAATACCGCTGTAGCTAGTCAGCTTCGTTCTCATCATTTCATCAATTTGATTTGATTCTCTTAGTTTTTTTATCAAGGAATTGGCTTTCGTTTGAATGGAATTGGTAGGATCTTTATTTAATTGTTTATAAGCAGAATTGTTGTTGATAATGTCATTAGACAATTGAATGTATTGATATTTTTCCATAACAACCGTTACATTTCCTTTATCTGAAAGAGTGAGGATCAAGTTAGGANGAATCTCATTCAATATTCTCATTCCTTACACACAGGTAGATCATTTTGCCTCGTAAGATGTATTTTATTTGTTCACTGTTCATTTCTATATGTACATGTATATTTACTGTAAACAATCTTAAGAAAGTGAATAAATACATATTATTATTATTATCTACTCAAAAATTAGATGGGACATTTCTGAACCCACAAGTCAAATCAAAATTTCCTATAAAAAACGCAAAATGGCGTAAGCACATTGACTATTTCCCGATTTCCTCAGAAGATGCAGAGGAAAATAAACAAGTTCTGGAATTATCATTCTCTCATAGATTCGATAAAACCTCCATGAATATATCTAATTCACTTTTAAGCAACTTAACTTCAAACTCCTCATTCCGTTGGTCCAATGATAGTGAGAATCATTACTCGAAAGAAAACAGCAGTGGCGAACATATCATCAACAGCTACAACATAATTAGATCAGTGATACAAAAAGATATCAATACTAATATTTCTAGTATGGAGTGTGCTTTATTCAAAACTTTCGATTCATCTTATAGAGCAGTAAACACAGTCTCTTTGAAAAGTCAGATTCAGAATTTTGCCCCTCTATTGTCATGCGCATCAAGACGCCTAGGAGTTCCTTCGTTATCTTTCAGAAGGTTTGAATGATGACTTTAATAGAATTAATAAGAAACCTAAGCCGATCTTAACGGAGATTAACGAAAAATTGAGCGACAGCGAGAAAGCACCAGAGTCATGGCTGATTTATTTGTGGATATATAACTCTGAGATTGTAGATAATTTTGTTGGTCAATTGAAATCCACGATGAAGTGCATACACTGTGGATACTCATCTGTAACTTTCGATCCTCTCTGGGATTTGTCATTCCCCATACCACAAAGAACTGGCCAGTTGAGTTTATCACAATGCTGGAATTCCTTCACAAGAGAGGAAACTTTGGATGGAAATGGAAAACCGACATGTTCGAGTTGCAAGGAGAGAAGAAAATGCATTAATTTTGAAGGATCCTCTCTAACAGAAAGATTTAGGAGCAAGTTAAATGTTGCCATCGAATTTTCTCTAGGTGGATTAGATATGAACAATCATGCAGCAGACAATGTTACACCTTATCGTTATAACCTATATGAACTTTCGAATCTCAGTGGGTCTACTTACAGCGAACATTGTATAGCAATATGCAGATATCCCTATACTGATAAACTTCACCAACTTCACCAAAATAGCTTGTGAGCGAAGATGCATACATCCTCTTTTATGAAAAGGAGGAAACGGATTCGTACCTTTGAGCGTTTTGAAAAGATATTTTTGAACTGTCAATTTTAAACGTTTGCAATTTTCAATTAGATTAGCATTTGCAATGACTAATAGTATGTCCCAAAAAGCAATGTCCGTTTGTGACTTAGATTTGAGCACAACATATTTTTCATACTGACAATTAACGTGGCATGCTTTCGAAAGGGCGAACCATCCAATTTGTTTGTGTTAGCTAAACATGGACAAGCAGAAAATATTTCACACACTATATCATTAGGAGAATAATATAATTTTTAAGTGTTATTGTTTTGATAGGAATAATGTGGCAAAAAAACGTTTGCCCGGTCAGCCAGTGAATTTAAATAATTCAAGCTCATATGTTCACCCTAAAACACTTTTATTCAGTGTCATTCGACAAATTAAAATATTATTCAAGCTCGTTTACATTTATATTACCCAATTTACACGGATATTTTTCATATACTCTCATCATATTTTCATTACACAATCTGGGTTTTTCCACAGATATTATTTCACCGAGACACGCCATGAAGTATTCGTGGTGGAAACGACGATGTGAGTCGTTGAAGTCGTATACATTAAGGAAAGTTCATTTCGCCGTTTGAAAGAAGTTTTTGTTGGTTATATGAAAACTTACTAATGATCTCCATGTGAGGTACTTTCAAAAGGAAAGAGACCTGGAAGTGAAACAAGGATTCATAACAGACTGACTTGAGTGAAACAAGGAAAGCTTACCTTGGATTTTGTTTGGCCTAAAAGTGAGATTTAATGTTTAACTTTCAAAATTAATCTGTTGAGATACTTTGCATTTAACAAAACTCGTTGTTTGAAATTGTTCTCAAATCCATAAAATATGTATCAAATTCAACAACTTGAAATTTCTTGTATGCACTCAACAGTTTTTTTGATAATTCCTTCTTCGAATCTCGGAAACAAAAGTCCTCTTATTGATTCTCGTGTTTCTCCAGCAGAAACAATATGCAAAAACGCCATGGGTTTGAATAAAAAAGGATATACCAGTGAACCTCGATAGTTCGAATTGAATCTTTTCAAGGTTGGGGTATGGTTGACTGAATTCTTTTATTATTTATTAAATAATTCAAAGAGATGGAGACTTCTGTTATGTGAAAAGTGGAAATGTGTCGCATAGTGAATATCCCTATCATCTATCGTTGATTTTGTAAATGTAAAATTCTATAGACATCAAAACATTTTAATAGTATCTGTATAATGGAGTTATTATAAATATGACGTACACTTGGTATCATACAGGCTGTCCTATTTATTTGATCTTCTTTTAATTATATCTTCAATCAACCAACTGTGACAAATTGAATGTTACAATATGACTACTTCGAATTTTCTTCCGAACCAGTGTTCCTCCTTGTAGATAATTTCAGCGCTGGTTTCTCCTTGCTGTGTGTGTTTCTTGTGCTCGGCAAGGTGAACTTTCCATGGCCTCTTAGTTTCACCGATATTTGATTCTCCGCACTCGCAGGGTATTCGGTAAATGCAATTCTTGGAATCGCAGTACGCCTTTGGTGATCTGGTTTTCGTGAGGCTGCTAAAGCAGGGTTCTAATGTTATACTTGGACCCAATTCTTTTTATCCGTTCCGACAATCCTTTGATGTAGGGGAGTATAAGAACTGGTTGTGGCGGCTTCTCTTCCTTGTGAGGCTCTTGCTGTCTTCTAGTTGAAGTCTGTTCCGCCATCACTTTGGAGTAACCATTCCGTTGAAGGTCATTGTTGATAATGCCTAGTTTTTTTTCGAGACCTTCCTTTGTATTACAGAGCTCGACAGCACGGTCTACTAGAGTCTTGATAATTCCTTTCTTAGTCGATTGATGGTGGTTGGGTTTCTGGTTAAGATACTGTCCCGTATGAGTAGGTTCTCGGTATACTGATGTTCCCCAATTAGTGTCCTCTTCAGTAATACGTCTAAGAATGCCAATTCGTTGTGGACTTCCTTCTTCATTGTGAAAGTGATGGAAGGACTTACGTTGTTGATGTACTTCAGAAAGGTGTCGTCACCTCCATAATGAGTTTCAAACCACTCCATATATATGTTGGCTATAACCGGTGGAAGTGGCGATTCCTCTGACAGTCTCTCATCTTCCGTGAAAAATTCGTCCTTCATTCGGAAGTAGCAGTGTTGTACACAGCACCCTAATAATTCCATGATTACTTGAGATTTCAAATAAGTTTATGTCACATTAGACAATGGAAGTCCGAACTAATGAAATGCGCCACGGAACATTGTCAACCACCTTCAAATAAACGTTCAATACCCAGTACGGACCCGGAATCAGCGACCTATTTCGAAGATTTGAGAAGACTATGATAAAGCCTACCAAGCCATCAGTTTCTTGTGCAGAGCTAGAGACAACGACCTAAAAGTTTGCTGCTGAAATCGACAATCCCAGAAGAGAGAACCAAACGCATATTGGAACGCGCCAGCCGAGAACTGATAAGGTCTCAAGTTAATTACCACCGTTGGAAGAGGTCGACTATGATGCAGAATGCTACAGAACGATTTGAAGAAATGAGAAGAGGGACCTTGGAAAAGGATCATAGACCAATCTTTGCCTAAATTGAAAATACGTGCTTGAAGATCCGACAAGACATGGAGAATACCCACAACAGGGAGTGGGAAAAGTTGGTGAGGAAACAATGCCCAAATGCAGATCGGAAACAGGACAACTATGAAGCCACCAACGTCATCAACATGAGTTCACGCCCGCTCACGGACATAGAGGAATCCCTGTTGAGGAAAGGTCTAAACTTCGCCATTACACCAACGCCTGTGCCCACTTTGGAAATAAAAACTGCTGTGGAATTTACCAGTTGCCTCATTGATCAGCTTCAGCAATGAAGAATGAAGAGTTCTGAATGGCCTACACCATCAAGATCCTACCTGCTTGTAAGGGAAACGCTACTGTTGTGATGGATACTGACAGGAAGATCTTGAGGAACCATACAGCATCAATAGAAAGGAAGTTGTACCAGACTTTGAAAAAACACCAAGTCTAGTTTTCGGAAAAAGAGAGATATTCGCTAAGAGCGCACCACACTAAGTCTCCTTACTAGTATGGACTACCCAAAATCCATAAATAGGATGTATCGTTCAGACCGATCATCAGCTCTAGTGATTCTGCCACTCAAAACTTGTTCAGATTTTTTACTACCAATAATTAAACCACTGCTAGGAAAAACATCATTTTTCAAAGGATTTTGTCGAACTACTAGGGACAATCGAAGTCACGGAGCAGAATCAACTAATCAGTTTCGACGTGGAAAGCTTTCACACCAACGTGCCTGTCGAAGGTGCACTTCAAAAATCATACAGCTATCCGAAGATAGGGACCTGAAGGAAAAAACAAACTTACAAGTAATCATGGAATTACTAGAATGCTGTTTAGGAAACTGCTATTTACAACTGAAGGACGAATTCTTTACACAAGATGGACTGCCAATGGAATTGCCACTTTTACCGCCACTCTGTCTATTGAAAAAGCCCACAAGAAGCCCCGAGCCTGGTTGAGATACGTTGACGAAACCTTCATAATACACAGCGTGTCAATTTTAAAACTTACAATGGGCTATATTTCACGAACGAAAGCTGATATCGAAAAATGCTTGACACCATTTCTAGGATAGTAAGGGGGAACTAAAGTGACATGAAAGAGAACTCACCCCCATCAACCCCCTAGGCCCCACCCACCAAAACATAAATAGTTTAAATTGATACATCATTGAAAAGACTATAAAAATGCTATCCAATGGTATAAATATTAAGATACAGGGTGGCGCAATAATTGTGAAACTTTGGCTTAAATGGAATATTTAATGAGGTTTTTGTTGGATTACAAATTTACTGAAATGTCAATTAAGTAAATGTTCGAAGTGGGTTCCATTGTTTAGAAAACAATAATACAGCCTATTGTCAAAGTCTGCACGAACTTTAATATCAGCCGGCTTACTATGACTTTTTTATTTGTAATGCTACCTCCCGAACTATTATTTTAAATGATAAGTGTTCGTCGTTGAATAAAAACTTAATTTGCCGTTTTTACAAAACAAGTTGGAAAGATCTGTTTTTTGGCTTTTGTCAGAGTCAATAATTTTTTATTTGTTTTAGACTTTCAAATGTCATTAGTTTTCATCATTTGTACGATCTGTACTGTCATTCAGCTGTAGTTGTCACGATGGTTTACAGTATACCTGAGCGCGTGGAGATAATTTTCATATTTGCCTCCCAGAACCAGTGTTATTTAAAAACAGCTCAAATAGTTCATGAAAGGCATCAGGACAAAAATGTGAGTCACGTGTACGTCCGCGATTTAGTTGAAAAGTTCAGAGAAACGGGATCAGTGCAAAACAAAAAAAAATTCCCCAAGATTACTGAATGAAGCAACCCAAATTGAGGTCCTTGGAAATTTTGCAATGGAGCCTACTGCATCAACACGTCAAGTATCTGCAGTGACAGGACTTTCACATGATTCGGTTAGAAAGGTGTTGAAATTACATAAGTTTCACCCGTACAAGAACTAGGCGATGATGATCCAGACCGACGAATTGAGTTTTATGAACTCATGACTGAAAGAATTCACGCTGAACTGAGAATTTAAAAAAATATTTGTTTCAGTGATGAATGTACTTTTATGCTGAATGGTAATGTAAATAAACAAAACTGTCGGTGATGTGAATCCGCATCGATTCAGATAAGGTCACATTCAATATCCTGAAAAACTGAATGTATGGGCAGGAATATTAGGCGATACTATAATTGGTCCCTTGTTCATACCAGACAATTTAAGTGGCGACATTTATCTCGATATGCTGGAAAACATCATCGAACCTTCAATTGTGCATGAATTAGAGAAGCAAAAGGACGACCAAGGCAACCTAGCTGTAAACGAAGATTTCCTGCACTTCCAACAAGATGGAGCACCTCCTCACTATGCAGCTCCAGTTAGACACTGGTTGGATACTAATTATCCGAACAGATGGATTAGAAGGAGAGGTCCCATTGAGTGGCCACCGAGGTCACCAGACTTGGCGCCACCTGACTTTTTTCTGTGGGGTGACCTCAAGTCAGTTGTTTAAAAAACTCAATTTGCGTCACTTGGGGAATTGCGAGAAAGCATTACGCAAGCATGTCGCGCCATTACTAGAACAACATTTGCCAAAGTTCGTGCAGAATTTGAAAATTGGCTATATTATTGTTTACAAAACGACGGAACCCACTTTGAACATTTACTAAATTGACAGTTTTGATAAATTTGCAGTTCAACAAAAACCTCATTAAATATTCCATTCAAGCCAAAGTTTCACAATTATTGCTCAACCCTGTACAATGATTATTTATACCATTGAGTAGCATTCTTTATAGTATTTTCAATGATGTACACAAGAAAAGGTTTGCAATTTAAACTTTTTGTGTTTTGGTGGGTGGTGCCTAGGAGGTTAGTTTTCATTCATGTCACTTCAGTTACCCCTTGATATTCTAGAAACGGTTTCAAGCATTTTTTGATATCAGCTTTCGTTCGTGAGATATAGCCCATTGTAACTTTTAAAATTGACACACTGTTGAATCATGAGAATACCTGCTGAAGCACATCAACAACGTGGGTTCTTCCATCACTTTAACAATGGAGATGAAAGTCCACAAGGAACCATTCTTAGACGTATTGGTGAAAAGGACCGACACCAACTGGAAAAACATCTATATACCGAAAAACCACCCACACAAGACCGTATCTGAACCAGGAATCCAACCATCATCAAGCAACTGAGAGGTGAATCATCACGACTTTAGTAGACCGTGCTTTGAGGCTCTGTAATACAAAGAGAGATCTCAAAGAGGAACTAGGTATGGTTTCCCCTAAGTAATGGTGGAAAAACTTTGGCTGAAAGACAACTAGAGCTTCACAAGGAAAAGAAGCCGCCACAACCAGTACTTGTACTTTCCTACATCAGAAGATTATTGGGAAGGATGAGAAAAATTGGGTCCAAATACAACATTAGAACCTGCTTCAGATCTGGGAACACTATCCGTAGCTGCTTCACGAAAACCAAATCATCAAACGCGAACTGCGATTCAACAACAAAAATTGATTGCTGCTCCAGGGCGAGTTCATTGATTCCAGTGGCGCAATTGCTTTTTCAACTGCAGGCACACATAAAAATCTTCAGCACCATATCATCTGAAAATCTTGATGTGCCAATGTCCTCTCTTTCATTAAACAAAATGTAGGGTGTCTCCAGAGGTTCCAATAAATTCAAAACATCGTCAGAACACTTCCTGACATGACTATCGTTAAACCAGTCCATTTCATCTTTCACCAATGCGTAATAATGACCTGATTCAACGCCAGAACCACAGTGAACAAAGTGAACAGTGAACAAAGTGAACAAAGTGAACAAGTGAGGATTTAGATTGTACGGAATCATTCAATCCAGAGCGAAGAGTATTCAACAAAAACCACAACAATTCGAAGTAATCCTCTCGTTGTTCTAACGACTATCTAGTGGACTTCAAAGACTCTATAAAATCGGTTGGTGGGAAAGATAATACTCTCTTACGAAACTGCAGCTGCAGGAACATGTGTTTGAGTTTGGTGAATAAGTAGGAAACATTTTTGATCTCGTTCATCGTTAAAAACTCTTTCTTGGAATTCTTCATCATGAACAACACTTGTAAAATACTATTCATGTAGCAATTGTTTTCTCAATTATCTAATACAATTTTCTTCTCAAGATTTTCAGGACAACTGTCTACTGATTCGTAGGGAAGAACATGTATCATAACCAATTCTCAATCTGCAATCGATTCTGGATATTGGTTGAATTTATATTTTTTCAGCTAATCGAGAACTTCATATTTGTTGCATGAATATTCTCTTCCGTTTTCGAAACCTGAAATTCACAATAAATATTTCGCCCCCAAACTGTGATAGTTCTAATTTCTTTTGAAATGACTATCGTCATTCGCTAGTTTTCATCAGTATCCAATCTGCTTTTCATTTCGTTTTTTTTGAAGATTTCATAATATATTATTTCGTGAATTCCATTGAAATTACATGAAATATTGAAGACAATTCCAATATCTTCAATACAAGTGCAGTACATAAGCATTCACACATAATATAAAGCAAACAGTTTTCCAACTAATACACAATCCCTTTATTACTTTGATCACTATAAAAAATAATCATCCAGAAATCGACAGTAATCGAAAAAAGATGGATACTCAGATATAAGACTCAATCTCATAAGTTGATGATCCTCTCCGCGGCATTGAATCGTTCTGACGAGCTGAAGCAACTGCCACTAATTTTGCAGTAGAACACTGGTCTCCGGAGTGGGTTTTAAAGGCCCATAAAAGGGTTTTTGTTGGAGTATTAACGACCAGACAATCTGTCTGGAAGTTTTTTTTTCTTTCATTCCATCGAATAATTTCATCTTCCACGTTAAGAAATAATCTCAGAATGTGGAATGGTCCTAATGACTTGGACGAATCCCAGATTATGAAGGCTTCTTTCAGCCCTCGAAGAAGATAATGAAATACCACATCCGATGGCAATTACTGTATTCGTCGCCATTATACCGGGTGATTCTCTAAGGAATTCCACGAAATTTGGTGGTTGTGTATTACAGTTGAATTTACATTTTTTGACATATTTACTTGCTTTGCTGTACTTCCGATTTGACCAAAAATGACTACAACATTCGATTTTTAAATGGGGCATCCATCGAGAATGACATTTTAAATCCAACAATTTGTTCACTTGTCAAAAGTTGACAAATAAAATCATTTCCATTCCAATTTTTATTTTTCGAACTAGAATTCCATGGATCATGTAAATAGCGTCATTCTTGATCAAGTAACAAGAGAAAACTACGACTTTGAGGCTTATGACTTCACAGTCGTTTCAAGAATTATTTCACAGTCGCAAATATGAATTTTTCCAGTTAACTTGATTTTTTCAAATGGGAAGGGGGTGGCTCTTCTGCTTTTTATGAAAGATAATTTTCTTACGAATAATTTGATGCCACACACTTTCACTAAATTTCAAGATATAGAAACTTCTCTAGAAACTTTGTGCCAAATCGACCGTTCAAGTATTCCCAATATCAAAACTGTTAATGATTGTGAGCCATACCACAATATTCTAGCAAAATTTCCAAACTCACTAGATTTTCTGTGAATCCATTGACCAATTCTTCTTCAGTGTATCATCAAATTCTGACAAATGGACCTCCTGTTAATTTCAGAGTGAGAAGATTAAATCCTGAAAAGCTGACAGCAGCCAAGAAATAATTCTCCTACATGATGCAACAGGGTTTTGTTAGGCCATCAAAAAGTTCTTGGGCAAGCCCACTCCATATGATTAAAAAAAGTAATGGTGATTTCACCTACTATCTAGCCGATAAAGAAGTGTTTTCTAAGATTGACTTAGTCAGAGCATTCCATCAAATTCCTGTGGCTCCAGAAGGCTCCCTTTGGATTTTTCGAATATATTAAAATGCCTTTCGGATTAAGGAATGCAGCTCAAACATATCAACGTTTTGAACATCAAATAACACGGGATCTTGATTTTTGTTTTCCGTACATTGATGATTTCTCAATATGCTGAAAATGAAGAAGAGCGCAAAAATAATTTAATTGCATTATTTATCGTTTAAAAGCATATTGAGTCGTATTCAATTCTGAAAAATGTAAATTTGGTAAATTGAATTTCTTGGATTTGTCATCTCTGCAGAAGGCATTAAACCATCGACAAAGAAAGTTGAATCAATTTTGAAGTATGACAAACCAAAACTTATGGCTTCTTCGAGACGGTTTCTAGATATGGTAAACGTTTATAGAATGACAATATCAAACGCTGCAGAGATTCAGGCACCATTAAATGATTTCCAAAAGGAAAACCCAAAGAAACACCAGATGTTGAAATGGTCATATGAACAAAATAGGGCATTTGATACATTAAAACAAGCTCTAGCGAGTGCCGCTTTACTTGTTCACCCAACAGATTCACCTGTAGCACTAATGGTAGATGCTTCTGATTTTTCTATTGGAGCAGTGATACAACAGAAAAAGGATGATAATTGCATTTTCTTCAAAAAACTCACAGGGCAACAAAAGAAATATAGCGCATATGATCGTGAACTTTTAGCAATATATGAGGCAGTTGAAGATTTTCGATATATGTTGGAAGGAATTGATTTTGTTATTTATACAGATCATAAGCCAATTACATTTGCCTTCAAAAAGAAATCCGAGAATTGTAGTTCTCGTTAAACCAGATATTTGGATTTTATTAGTCAGTTTACCACTGAGATCAAACATATATCTGATAAAGACAATACTGTTGCTGATGCTTTATCCAGAGTGAGTACCATCGATTTCATTAAGAATATTGACTATTCAGAATGAGATTTGAATCAAAATAAAGATGAAGGGCTGCAGAAATCACTCACTGAACCTGAAGACACATCTCTAAAACTCAAGGAATGTAAACTTCCTTATGATGAAGATTCCATTTTTTGTGACACTTCACAAAAGCTTGTCCGACCTCATGTATTTGGAGCATTCAGAAGAAAAATATCCAAAATAATGTCTCATTCCGGAATTAGAGCTACCACTAAGTTGATAAGCGAAAGATATGTTTGGTCAAATATGAAGAAAGACTTAAAAAAAAAGGACTCAGTGCTGTATTCAATGTCAAAAATCCAAAATTAGTAAACATGTGGTAAGTACAGTAAGTGTTTATGAGGTACCTAAAAGTCGTTTCGAATATGTTAATATCGACTTGGTTGAACCACTTCCTACATCAAATGAATATACGTACTATTTAATTTGCATGGATAGATATTCAAGATAGTCTGAAGCTTTTCCTATAACCGACATACCTGCAAAAACGGTGGCCAAGAAATTTTATGAAGGATGGTTTTCTCGATTTGGAGTTCCGGAAAGACTAACGACAGACCAAGAAAGACAATATGAATCTTCAATTTTCAAAGAATTCTCAAAATTGCTGTGTATGCAGCATATAAGAACGACAGCTTACCACCCATCGGCTAATGGAATGATTGAGAGATTTCATCGCACAATGAAGGCAGCACTGAAGTGCCATGAATCAGAAGTGAACGGATCTTCTTTCTACAATTTTACTGGGAATCAGGGTTTCAGTGAAGTAAACAATTGAAATGTTCAAGTGCTGAATTGTTGTATGAAACATTCCCTCAAATTTTTTCTATAGATAGGACGATTCAGAAAACGTTCGTTAAACTTCCTCACAAAAGTTACACGTCGCACCGTAAATAAAAATTGCTTCAATTTTTCTTCCAATGGACGAGAATTGACCATTGTAGAGATTGTTGACGTGGTACTTTTCTACTAGATGAGAATATTTCAACTGAACAATGATGTTCATTGTCGTACTGACATTTTTTGTCGTTTTTGTAAACAAAAAATAATTTAACAAACCTTATCGGGTTGTTGGGATTGCCATATGGCAGATAAAAAGGAATATTTCTAGAAATAACGATATCAATGTGTTCGTCTGCAGGAAATTATTAAATGTTTCGCCATTTTGTTGTAGGTGAAGATATTGACTTCTTATTCTAGTGTTGTGAAGTATTCGCCAGGAGCTTCAAAATGGCGCCCAGTCGCCATCTTGATAGTTTCATCTCTCAATTTCAATTCAAAATAAAGTTTTGATGCATTACTTTCATTATCCCAAATTTAAATTTTTTGAGTTGAACCGTTCAAAAAATAAAAGGGGGGAACGGAACATTAAAGAAATGCACTGTATAATTACACTGGTCTACAGTGGTTTTGTTGCCCTAAATATAAGATTGATTTTGGGTGTATTTATACTCACAATTCATGAAATTATCAATGGTTTTGTAAGATTTGCTCTCGTTTTCTTTTAAATATTTATTTTCATTTTACATTACAAAAATTCGAAAACAAGAAACAAAATAACAGATATATTTATAATCTCAGTTTTATTTGGAAAAAAATATGATACTTTGAAGTAAATAGAGAGGGAAATTTCAAAAACATGTTATATTTCCATGGAACGCCTTTTAAGAGCTTTCCTTTTATAATTTTTCAGAGGACAATCTCTTTTTAAAGACCAGCAGTAATCGGCCATCATGTGACAATCCCATCGACCCTGATATCTTTCTTCCATTACTTTTAGATCTTGGTGGAACCGCTCTCCCTGCTCCTCACTATAATTTCCCAAATTATCTAGAAATTTATCCAAATGGTTGCGAAGATAGTGTAACTTGATACTCATATTTGCTCCTAGAATTTGAAAGTTTGTCAGCATATTTCATACAATTTCTTCATAATTTGGTGCTTTATGGTTACCTAGGAAATATTCGACTACCAACACAAAACTTTCCCAAGCTTTACTTTCCGGAACAGTCATAACTTTAATAAAATCAGTGTCTTTCATCAATTGCCGTATTTGAGGACCATCAAATATTCCACCTTTCAACTTTTCCATACTAAGTTTTGAGAATTTTCTATAAATATACTTAAAACAATCTCCTTGCTTGTCCAAAGCTTTTACGAATTGCTTTATCATTCCTAACTCAATATGCAATGGTGGAAGTATAATTTTGTCTCTGCTCACCAACGGCTCTCTTATTATATTAGCTTTACCGACAGTTAAAGAATTTCTTTCAGGCCAAACATCTTGTTCTCAATGATGTTGCTTTGCTCTACTGTCCCACATACAAATGAAGCAAGGGTTTTTCGTGTATCCACTTTGTTGACCAAGTAAAAATTTAACCATTTTTAAATCCACACAGATCGACCATTGATGCTCCGAATAATTGACTTTTTCAAAAACTGATTTGACATTTCCATATTCTTCTTTGAGTTTTGTAGAATGGGCAATTGGAATTGATGAAAATTTATTTCCATTATGCAGTAAGACGCATTTTAAACTTCTTTTACAGCTTTAAATAAAAAGACGCCACTCAGTAGGTTTGTATTCTTTCA
>NW_019295522.1:0-15191 GCF_000500325.1 Leptinotarsa decemlineata
CAAATTAAGTTAATTAAATCGAGGAGGCTATGAACGTTTGTTTTTCAAAATATAAGTTCGCTGTCACATTTTCAACTATTCATTGACAAATTCACACTTTGAAGTTTATATAAAGTGTTTTTTTTTGGTACCATGTCTGACTTTACGAATGCTGAAGTGGCTGAGATGGTTTTTGCATCTCCAACGCGTGTCTTCTTGTGCAGGGTCATTTGCGAATCTTTTTCGACGACTGGAAGCTTTGAAAGAAATTTTGCGGTAGGACGGCCAAGGACAACAAGAATTGTTGAATTGGAGGAGGTGGTTCTCGAAGAAATTTGTGAACATTCAAAGACAAGTACGAAAAAATAGTAAACTTCAAATGTGATTCATATGACCGTTTACAGACTTTTGAAGGAACAGCAATCATATCCTTATATATTGAGCGTATTCAGGTACGTGATTTCCAACCACGTATCGAATTTCCTCAATGGCTTGATAGAAAAGTCGAATAACATTCCCAAATTTGATCGAAAATCCTCTTCACAAATAAGCATAATTTTTCAAGAAATGGGGATCACCCACATGCGATATCACAAATTCATTTCCAAAACAGATTCTCTTCTAAAGTATCAATAGGCATACTTGAGGATTACGTTTGAATGGAGATGCCTGCCTAAATTTTTTGCAATGCGAGCTTTTCCAGCTTATAGAAGATATTCCCATTGGAGTCCGAAGTCACTCTCAGTTTATGCACGATAGAGCCTCTGCTCATTTCAGTGTGATAGTAATAAATGTCTCAAACGTAGCATATCCCCAATGATGGATAGGAAAAGGAGGCACTTAGTATTGGCGCCCGAGGTCACCGGATCTCAATCCCGTCGAATTTTTTGGGGACTCCTAAAATTACTAATTCATGGTAGCCCCATTGAAAACGAGAAAATGTTGAGGACCTTACTGCGAAACTATAAAAAATACTCCCGGCATTTTCCAACGGGTGCGGATTTATTTGATGAGGAGAGCAGAAGCTTGTATTGCCTGTTGGGGATCGTCACTTTGAACAGTTGTGATAGTTGTTTCGTTTAATTTTTAAATGTTTATTTTCCTAATAAATAACACAGAACTTCTCTGAATTGTTATTTTCACAAACTCCGAAATGAAGCACTTTCTAATTGAATAATTAAATCTGGAATTTTTTTTCAGTTTGGATTGATTAGGCAGTTCAATAATGATTAGTTCAGAAGAAGTCTGTCTGGGTATACTGCCTGTAAAGTTTGATGAAAATAACTAAAATTGCAAAAAACGAATGATTTTTCCACAAACATTTTATAGGAAAAAGTTGTTTATTTTGACGAGATCCACCACATACTCATAGTTTTTGTAATGTTGCCAGCAAATTCATTTAGCGCCCTTGGAGCTAAGTAATATGCATAGATATAGAAAATTGTAAATATTTAGAAAACGATCACCACCAGCGTTGTTGAGGAATTGTACCTTTTTTACTTGCAAAAGATTTGGGAATTAGGTTTTTTCGGTGTACTTTTAAAAATGTTAGGGGCACAGCGTACGCAGTGCCCTATAGTATGATTCTTAACACGCGTTAAGCAGTATGTTCACATAAAACAATACACTAAGTAATTGATCAGAAATGGGGAGATATCTAGTTCTTTCTAGAAAATCAGAATTCATTGATTACTGAGGATTGTAAAGTTTAAAGAAAATGATTACAATCCATTGGATGGATAACAACAATGATAGAAATTATGATAGAATGATTTTCAATACAAAAAAAATTAACCGTGATTACGATTCCAACTTGCGACTAAAGTCACGACCCCCTAGCTATCGCAATGTACCAACGATTGATGTTGAAAACTCATATTCAAAACTTTAATTCTAGGCTAAACTTTCATTCATCGTATCAATTTCCTTAAATGATACTGTTCTGATTGCTCTAGCAGTTTAAAAAGTCGAAGTTCACCTTCCCGGAAAAAACTGGTATGTAGTCGCATCCTGTGAATGTGTGAAAGCATGATAGAGCTTCCGATGAAGAATTCCCTAGAATTTCGTGTACTTGATTGACGCTTGTGAATCGCCACACCCAAATTAATAATGCATTCAAATGAACTATGTTACCATGTGTCTGAGCAGCGTATCACAACTTCGGCATCGACATTTATTTGGCAAATATGTGATATTTTATTCGAGAATCGTCAAAAGTTTTTAATAACTCTATTACTTTTAACCCGCTATGAATAATACTTGTAGAAGTTCACATACATTATTGTAACATGACAAATTGATGGGAGTAATATCCTTCATAATTCTACAATTAAATCCTGCCCACATTGGAGTGCTTGGCCCTTGGAAAAAGAGTGAAGCCATATGTAATGAGTCAATAGTTTGTAATAAAGAAAAAGTACTTGGTCATCCACTCTACTATTTTTTTATAAATGTTGTCATCATTTGAGGATTGTACAGTTTGTTGTTTACATTTTGATTGCTTGCGATCTTTTCCACAAAAAAACAAAATCGTTTGACAATTGAGTTTGTTTATATATTTTATACACTTTCAGGCTCACTAAATGCATTAGAAGTATCAATTTCTAGAATTTAACCTTCTGTATGTGAATTTGCAGACGTATTATCTGGCAGGGTTTTGCTACTGCGGTATTTGAATTTGGAGTTGAACTAGATGTGCTGGGAAGATCTACTGTTGATGAGAAATTAATTTCAGAGAAATTACAGTATTTTGTCATTGAAGCTGTAAAACTGCTGTTACAATCTCTATGATATCCATCAGTGTCATCAACTTGCTCTGGTAACTGTACACTATCATATTTAAGTTTAAAATTTACACGTATTTGTTAAACTTCTTTACACTTTTTTAATTTATCTTTTCATTTTCGTCTTCACAAAAAACACGTTTTGATTCATCACTATCCATTGTAACACAATTTTGTTGAAAATAAAAAATAACAGCAATGAATACAACAATGTGACTAAACTGACGCTATCTTGACTACATAGCTGCTATCCCGTTTGCACAGCTAGCGCAGGACTGTCTGTACTTTTCCAACATGCCCAACCACTTTTCACAATTACATTAAAATAATGAAATGAATAATGAACCTTCTTAAATTGATTTGAAAAATTGATATTTTACCTGTTCAAGATGCGCACAGATACTACCGTCAGCAGTATGACGTTCGAGAGAGTACCTGAAATTCTCTTTCGAAAATTTTACTAACTCTTGAGACTAGTGAGTTCACTTCTCTTAGCGTGTGTTTCATTGGCGATCATTTTCTTCTTGTTTCATTCCACTCGATGGTCACAGTAAAATTTCATAACATGTTTGTATAATTTTATCCTCATACTTGTTTAATTCTGATGTATTCTCGATGTTTATTTTCACTAATTTTTTATTACCTTTTAATTTTTCAATATAACGACCAGAACATGGTTTGTTTTGAATGCAATTTTTCGTTTTTATTCTGTGTTGTTAGGTTTTTGGCGCAGGTGGAAATCCTCAGAAAGATTCACATAAAAACTGATTTTCTCCAGAAATATCCACAAAAACTGATTTCCTTCAGAAAAAATTACTTTTGTTCAATACATTTTTATAACAAGTAATAATCATAGATGCATTTCTTGAAGATGCATCAGAGATGCAATGATGCCAGCTAAAAATTGATTAGAACGTTGTTTGATGAAAAATACTCTTTCCACTTCAACATCTAAAAATACTTCTTCTTCATCTACTTTTGAAGAAACAAAGAAATTTTCTCGAGTATAAACTATTGATCTTGTGATAATCTGAACATACATAATTTCAATTTACGAACCCGACTTTATTGCATTACACATCTTCACCTGGCAGCAGGAGGTTGCATATCTTAATGATGACTAGAGGTGATTTCGAATTGGGGTGAAAGTACCAGAAATATCCGGATCCAAGCATTCCAAAGGATACAGCTTCTGTACTGGTCGAAGAATTTGACCATTCTTAGTTTGAACCCGAATCAGGCGAAATACACCATCTTTCCCAAGTAAAAGTTCAATAATTTGACCCATTGACCACTCAATGCTCTTCTGATTGTCGTTACCCACCAAAACAATCTCACCAAGGAATACAGTTCGTGATATTTTATTTGATGCAATTTTCAGCGTTCCCAAATATTCATTTCTAAAACGTCGACGCAGATCATCTCTCAATTTCTGTTTGTGTCTCATTTTACGACAGAGAGACTTTCTGTCTATTTGATCACAATCAGGCATACCATACTATTACCAAGATCATTTAAAAACATAGCAGGAGTCAAAGCAACTAGATCTGCTGGATCGTTAGATACATAAGTAATTGGTGTACAATTTCTACAGCTTCACACTCGCAAACTGAAGTTGTTAAATTTTCATAGTCAAGGGAAGCCCGACCCAACACTTTTCTGAGTAGAGTCTTTACAACACCAACTAAACGTTCCCAGAACTCGCTCCACCATGCGGCTGTCGGAGAGTTGAAACGCCAAGTAATGCGCTGCAATAAACACTGTTCCGAAATTTTAGACCAGTCAAGTTTTCGAAAAGCATTTTCTAGACCAACAAAACATCTACCGTTGTCACTATAAATTGTCTTAGGCCTACCTCTGCGAGCAACGAAACGTCTCAAAGCCAACATAAAAGCATTAGTTGACAACGAAGTAGTTATTTTGAGGTGTACCGCACGATAAACGGCACAAGTGGATAGACCAATGTAGGCATTGTCTCCGTTTCTCAAAAACAAAGGTCCAGCAAAGTCGATACCTGTTACTTCAAACACATTGGCATCGCGAACTCGATCGATTGGTAATGGTGGGGAGTTAACAGTCAATTTTTTTGCATTGAATTTCCTACACGTGAAGCATTTAACAATTACAGATCGAACGGCATGACGTCCACCTAGTACCCAATACCGCTCTCGAAGAATGCTCAACAATCCTTGAGTTCCTACATGACAAGACCGTACGTATTCCTGAAAAATGATTTGATGAACTGTAGGATGTTTAGATCCTGGATCCCACATCAATCCCAATACTGGCAAAGGTACTACATCTTCATTGTTGTAGTTACTGTCCTTTCTAGTGAACTCCCACCCTCTTAAGTCAAACTTACCCTCTGCCATAATCAAAGTGGCTTCTTGCATAAACATATTGAGTGTCAATTCATCAGAAAGACTTGTAATGCAGTTGTCGACATAAAATCCTTCATTTGCCAGCTTCAATATTACTTCACGGGAATATTTCGTGTCGCCACTTTCAGTCCTTCTCAACATTTCTTCAAAGTGATGTTCAATGGTTGCTCCTAAGAGAAAAGGGCTGCTATTAACGCCGAAATCAACTCTACCGTGGCGAAAGGTCAACTCATTTCCATCTTGATCAACCCATAAGAAGCGAAGAAAATCTCGATCTCTCTCGTGAAGACTAATTTGCAAGAATGCCTTCCGGATGTCTGAAACTACTCCAAACTTGTACTCTCCAAATTTAAGCAAAATTGACGGAATCAATTCGATGTAATTTTGACCTTTTTCCAAAAAAGACAAGAAGGCTTGTCTTTTTCATGAGCAGACGCATCAAACACAGGCCGGATTTTTGTTGTAAGGCTATTTTCTTTTATGACTGGTCTATGAGGCAGATAATGAATGCCGCTTTTGTCATGTTCAGATGGAATTGTCTCAATTATTCCTTCCTCTAGCCACCCTTTAAAGACTTGGTCATAAGATTGAACAAGGTTTTGATTCTGTAATTTTTGAAGAGTATTGTGTAGTCTCCTTTTGGCAAGGTGATAATTTTCTGACAGTGGTGACCATCAATCCAAGGTAACCGAACCTCATAACGACCTTCATTGTTAATTGTCACGGTGTTTAAAAAAATATCTTTGGCGACTGATACCAATTCCTCCCGTGTTCTGAGCTTGCTTGGTTCTTCAATACCTAATACATCAAGATCCCACAAAGAACTGATGATGGAATCCTTCACTAGAAACGACAAGGTTGACCTGATTAAAGAGTTGGCTCTATTCAGATTGTTGTGCATTGGTATTTTTCCAAGAAGAACCCAACCGAATAAAGTTCCATAGGCTACTAGACCATTGGATAATAAGTGACGATTTCCTGTGAAAATTTAACCGACTGAATCAGCACCAATCAAAATCTCAATAGGTCCAGCAGATCCAATGTCTGACAACTCAATATTGAGATCTCTGAGCTCTTCAATCCATGGTCCAGAACAGACAGGCGAAACCTCACTGCATATTATTGGTTGGTCTGAAACCTCCAAATTATATGAATAATTTTGATTCTTCATTTTGACCACATAACATTCATGAAGTCGTTCATTTTGAGAGCCCCCAAATAAACAATGAATAAGTTTTTCCTCACCCACAGATTGACATCCCAATTTCTCAGCAGTTGACTTGAGAACCACTATCGATCAGAGCCCTCACGTTCTTTGACCCATTAGCACCAAATATGTTCACTCTCAAAGTTTGCAAAAATACATGGATTCGTGAATTGTTGTAGGTGGCTAGAGATTTGTCAATGTTAGGATCCACCTCTGGTTTCTTACTATGATCAAGAGTATCAAGAGACTCCTTGTTATTAGGCAAATCAGGGCACATTCTTACCAGATGAGATTTTTGACAGATAGCACACCTAGGATGTCCACGACATCTTTTTGAAGTATGACCAGCTATCAGGCATCTAAAACAAATTTTGTTACTGATCAAAATACGTTTCTTTTGCTCCAAAGACATATTCTGTGCTTTGCAACAGTGTTCACCAATGTGATTAGAATCCCCACAAAATGCACAATTTGAATTGAAACTAACCAAGTTTGCGGCGGTGGGTACCCGTGAACTCACATTTTTCTTAGCCGAAGAGTTCGAAACAGTTCTCGATAAATTAGCACTGGCGTTACCTTGACCGACTAAACCGAAACCCTCCGAAGCCAATGTAATACGCTGCTCGTTTTCAACTTCGATTTTCAGAAACTTCATGAGGTTTTTAAGACTAGTGTCTAACTTACCCTTTGTTGAGACATTTGTAGCACTTGAATTTTTAGGTTCAAATCTATGCGGGGAACGTTGCCATGCTCTCAATAAATGTTGAGGGAGGCATGACTCAATGGGAGGAAAAAGCATCGCAGAACACTTATCTGATGTAATGCCTAAAGTATCTAACACTCGAATCTGTTTCTCGATCTGATCATATAAAATTACCAATTCAATCTTAGATTTAGATGTAGCATTACACAAAACCAACTTAAGCAATTCTCTGACGTAGACCTCAATTTGAAGATCTTCTCTGCCAAATCGAAATGACATGGGTTCGATAATATGATGATAATTTTCTGCAATAGCTGGATAACTCTCTACTAGTTGCCTTGCTCTACTAAAGGGTACAGTTGCCTGAATCAAATAATCAATTTTATCGACTGCCTCGATATCTCTGGCTTCGTGGATCTTCTTGAATTGAGACCAGAATGGTAACCAGTTTCGAATATCACCATCAAACTTCTTAAATTCTATTAAAGGTAATTTAAAACGACTACCTGTCATGCTGACGTGAGAACATTCAGAATTTGCATCATCGATGTGTTCTACTTCATGGGTTACCTTTCTGAATATTTCCTGATACTGGAGTTTCAGGGCTGCAAACTTCCCTTTGTAAAAGTCACAATTTGTCATGTCCGCCAATAACTCATCCTCGGTAACATCACTCTGCAGGAAGTCCTGGTACACTTTATCATCTACAACGCGTAGGTCCTCCATCTTTGCTTGAATTAAGTCGTAGCATATATGTATCTGCTGATTATCGCGTGGGGTTCCTGACATTAACTTTTCAAGATCAGATGTTAGTAACGTAAATGATCTACGTAAAACGGAACGATGCTTTGTATTACCTTCCATACTTTTACTTCGGAAAGAACAGTAAGTACTTGAAAGGTAATCTGAACAGTCTCAATGACAATTGTCCTGTCACGGTCACCAAAAAATGTAGTCCAGAAGAAAAAACTACCCGTTTAACTTCGGTTTTCTCAGTTCAATGGAAATTGTCAAATGAGTATCTACTGTTCGTACAGCAATTACTACAAACCCCAACAACAATTCGATTTATCGGCAAAAACTTTTTTCCTTTTTATTGACGTTAGTACATTGGCAAAAATTGACAACTCTTCTGACAGACATAGTATTTTCAATATGAAAAAGTATTATACAGGGTGGTTTGGGACAAAACTCAAAATAGAGTTCTCAACATTTTCGTAACACTGGGAATGACAGTTTTTTCGGATAATCCCCCGAGAAATACCGAGCGAGTGAATATGCGACGGGTCTGTCAGACTTGGCGCCTCCTCCGTAGGGTTAAGAAGTGTTATGTGCCTTAATTTATGGCTTATCAATTCCGATTTAAAAATGTGCTAAATTTGTTATTCAAAATGAAATCTAGTTTGCAATTTTATTTTCAACATGATTAGGTAAATATCATTTATTATTTTTAATTTACATTTTTGTAGATCTTCTTAGCAAAAAAAGTGTTCAATGAATTGAAATATGTTATGTTACGTTAAAATATATTATCTTTTCCAGAAATAAATAAGGTTTAGAGTTTTCATTGTTACTCAAGATATTTCAAGATTTGTTATTTTAATGACAAGAAATCTTGGTATTGACATAAAATTTCTTGTCTTGAATTCTAACATTACTTCTTGTCTTGATCTTGTGTTGAAATCAAGACGAGATCAAGACAAATTGAAGTTTTCAAGAATTTGGCGACCACAAGTTATAGTTTTGTAATTGGCAGAGTGATCGTAGTATTCACATTATTGGTAACCGTCGTTACTTTATTATAATTTGCAGGGATGAATTGGCGCCCTCCCTTTCTGTTTTTCGATGTACTTCAGATCGTGTAGCAATTACATGTTAAAAACCGCTTGTTTCAAGCTCTTCGACTTTCACATACTATTCTCATTTTCTGAACTTCCATTTCTATTTCTTCGTATTCCAGTGTAGTTTTATTCAAGGTGTAATGTTTTTTTGTTCTTTCATTTCTTCTTTACCAAAACGGTGTCTCTCCCTTTTCATCTTTATCATAATGTTCTTAAGGAACCTGTTAGATTTTGATTCAATGTTGAAATGATCATTGTAGCGATCCTTCACATTTTATAAAATTCTTGAAATTCTTGCATGATTTCCTCATCTAGTAACCATATACATTGATGCAAACAATGCAGAAACCTGCAGTTTTCTCTATATTCCTAGAAAACTCATACAACTATACGATAATGTTCTAAGATAAAGTGAAACAAATGATATTGCATATAATGATCTTAAGGTATTCCATTAGGATTTTAACTCATTCTATTTGCAATTAATTTGGGTATAATCCAAGTTATATTTTTGTGAATATCGATCTTACCTAGTGGATCTCTGAAACTGTTAGATTTTGATTCAATGTTGAAATGATCATTGTAGCGATCCTTCGCATTTGATAAAATTCTTGAAATTCTTGCATGATTTCCTCATCTAGTCACCATATACATTGATGCAAACAATGCAGAACCCTGCAGTTTTCTCTATATTCCTACAAAACTCATACAACTATACGATAATGTTCTAAGATAAAGTGAAACAAATGATATTGCATGACATTGATGACCTAGTAGGTTATAGGTCATCAACCGCCTTTGTCAAAACCATATTTGTGATGATATACAAAGTGTTCATTGCCCCACCCAGATATGTAGGATGCTATTTTTGAACGTGATAGTATTATTGACAATTGAATTGTTTGGTACCGTTTATAAACTATGACGGATCATCAGATGACTAAATGGTTTCGGCGAAAGGAAAATTGAACTTAATCATATGAAATGTATGAATAGAAGTAGATGCCATTGATTCAAAATAACATTTCACTGCTGTGAATTCATCCACTTTCAATGGCATTCTATTCTTGAATTAAGTTTTATGCTCAAGTTTGGATCTCAGTTTTTTAATTCCTTATTTTCAGAGGAATTAAATTCATCCAAATTCAGAATTCAAAATCTTATTCATGATTTGTGTTCAAGCTAATTGATATTCTAACACCCCCTGCAGCAAATGATGTTAGAATACCCCTGCTAAGTGACGTGTCTCCCGTGGAGTTAAGAATTCTTCTAAATGACGGTCTCATCCTGAGGTCCGTGTATCCATGCCTAAGGGATATGAATCTAGTCAGGTCACTAACAGAAAATTCTAGGTACCGAGGAACCTCTCATCCTAGAAAGCCTTGTCGCGTTAATGCAGGTTCTGCCTTGCATCAAATTTCTGAACAGCAAAAGCATAATCTGCATCAATTTCTGGCCATCAAAATTATTGTTTTTCTATGGACAAAAGACAAGCACAACAGGTAAAACCTTAAGGTGCCTCTAAGAGTCGTGACTGTGCGAAAGTAGCGAGTCACGTTGGATTTGAATCGCTGGAGATTGAATTCATCTGGAAAAACATTTTCAGAAAGTTCATCATTCCACATATAAGCAGTTCTACAAATGACAGAGTTTTAATTCAGTGAAGTTTTAGGTGTACTGAGTTGAACCTCAAAACGATGAGCAGCCACAGTCGGGAGCGTATTTCTGATATGTATCGCTCTCGGTGGACTCAAATGTGCCAAGTCATTTAAACACTCCCCGTGGAAGTGAATATAAAAGAGAGACAAATCTCCAACCTTTCTTCGATGTTCCAGACTATCAAGGTTGCGCAAGTGATGTTTGTACCCAATCAGGCGGATGACTCTTTTCTAAATGGAATCCAGCAGCTTCAGGATATGCTTAGGGGCGGAGCTTCCTACATGAGAACAATACTTCAAATAAGGTCTGATCTGACCATTATGAAGCATCAGAAGTTGCTGAAGTGTGTACATTTTTCTGATTCGAAACAGTGTTCCAAGCTTTTGAGAAGCAGTCAATGCAATTCTGGTGACATGATTATGCCAAGACACATTGGTCTCCATTTTAACCCCCCAACAAACGTATCGAAACAGAAAGGGTTATTGTATGTTCCGAGATTTATCTCTTCGGAGAAAACCGATGCCTGGATTTTCGTGGTATTGAATTGAACCTTGTTACTTTCAGCGCTATTCGAAATAACCTATAGGTCGTCATTAGGATAGTCGTAGATTTGGTTTTTCTATGGCTGTTGTTGCAATTGAATCATCCGCTTGCGTTAGTGGTGGAATTGTAAATTTTGTAAAGTTTCAGCCACTGACCGGAAGGTTCTAGACCCATTGGTAATTCTCTGATTGTGAAGTTCTTTGCTTTCATTTATTCTAAGTTTTCAGCATTAACAGCATCAACAAATCCAGATCCGTTTTCGGTACTGGGATTTTTGCGCCACTGCTGATGGGCGAGATTTTTGGAGGCGAAGCTTGCTCGCAATCGTTGTTGAACCAAGGTTTGCGTCAGAAGTTCGTTTCATTGAAAAAGAAATATATGCATCCATGGATGATAAAATAACTTCTTTGACTTAAAAAGCAGAAAATGATTGATCATTAGAGCTGAAACAAACATCTAGCCAGAGGAAACTACGGAAATGGTCTTGAAGATTCTGCTACTTAGCAGATTTCTAATGCCAAACTTTGCACGGCTTAGATTGTTCCCCAACATTAATCGGTATTTCTCTCACTGAAATGAGTTTGTAGTCAGAAGATCCCAACGGAGACTTTACAGTGACTATATAAATTTCCGAATTGGTTGTTAGGTATAAATCCAGAAGACCAGCATATTCTCCATCACGGTCAGGAATCCTGGTTGGCTTATAGAAAATCTGAGTAAATCCGCTGCTTATTGCAAAAGGCTCAGCTTTGTGACCTTGTTCGTCGTTGATATTTGAAAATTTGAGATATTCGATATTGAGAACATTGAAGTCACCGAATATGGAAATTTCGGGACTGGGATGATTGATTTACAGAAAGTCAATGGTAGATTGAAGAGAATAGTGCCCTATATTGTGTATCGCTTGGTGGTCGATAAACGCAGCATATGAATTTATTGATCAGTGATATTTTAAGCCACATAACATCAAAGTTTTGGGATTCCATTGGGATTCGTCTGAATCGGGAGTGGAAATCATAGCCGAGATATAGAAAAGTGAGGGGATTTGTGGAAGCACTGACTTTCTGTGAGTGTAAGAATATGAGGACTATTTGAATTCAATACTCTTCCCGATGCGGTTTCACCAACCAAGTTAGCGTCTTCTGGAGATGAAGGACACTAATTCCTAACTCTGAAACTAGTCACTATCTATATCAGAGAGGATATACATTCACTTATTGATACACATCAATAATTTCGGGTAGAAATTTTTGAAAAATTTCTCCTAGTAGTTCCCGTAAGTTTCAACATAGTGATTTATAAAAAGGTGAACAATGGGCTGTTTGTAGTAGGTCCCAGTTTTATAGTCGAGCAGTAGTAGATTACAGCCGGTTCTGGGCCTCCCCCACCACTATGGCGTATTAATTGCTTTTTTTTGTTGTTTAGTAACATCAAGGCAATGTGACCTTGAAGGGTCTGGTGCATGGATCTTTCAGATCCAGAATGTACAGTACAGGGTTTCATCATGTGCTTGTCTATGTACAAACATACGTCTGCATACTTCGAAGACCCTTCAAGTAATGAATGTTCCATCGGTGTGAGCTCACCAAGTTAGTAGTGGTGTGACGTCACAGCAGCAACCGTTCAACGGTAAGAGAGCAAGATGTTCACTCCACGACGTGTGGCTCAGTAATGCGTATTCATCGGTGTGCCCTCACCTCTCTCGATGTGATGAAGGCTGTGACGTAACGCATCGCTCTAGCCTCGCTATCGATGGTGACGCGCAGGCGGCCGAGGACTGTGCTAACGTCTGCCCTCTCCGAGAGCGCAACGACCACTGCCTGTTCGTATCGACATCTGTTATCGCATCCAGTTGGGCGGTGGGCTTGGCTATGACGTCAGGCATCTCTAGTGGTTAGCAAAGTAGGGTGAACTGAAGAGAGTTGAATAACGTGCATTTGTATAGATAATATCGTAGAATCTCGTGCAGTATCAATCTGAAAATTATCAACTCGAGCTGTGCCAAGGTATGGTTAGGGCGAATTGGATAAATATAACAACTGACAGAAATTCTCCCTATTATAGCAAAATTTGACCTCACATTTTCCACATTTTCGCTTTGAAACCTCATTGAACTATTGAGGCCCGCGTCGGACTGCAAAGTTGAAGATTATAAAATAATTAGAGATAAGTAATGAGAAAAGTTCATTTCATGTATTCAAATGATCCAACATGAAACAAACCAATAAAGCACAAGTGATAAGAAATGAGAGTTAAGAGAGTGAATTCTTGTGCAATGTTATATTCATGATGAAGAATAAAAGAGAAGTTATTATTAAGGTCTATTTTATGTACGGAAAACACTGAAGAGAGTGAAATTGAATTACAGAATACAAATTCGGAAGAGAAATAAATATATTAGGATTTGGAAAAATCTTGAGGTTTGGTTAGAATTTAGAAATTGTCGAAAGAGACAACTGCTTTGATGAGCCGATTTTCTATAGTTTGTGCCTGTATTTCTTGGTCCCGTATGACAAAAACTTGTCGATTTTGATATTACACGTAGCTTTTGCATTCCGTTTCGACCTTCACAGCATATGACACCAGCGTAACTATAACTGAAAAGTAGGATGTGCCATCACTTTGATCGAAAATAAATTCATTCACCTGTCATTGCCAGATTTACACGTCAAGTTTGGTTTGACTTAGAAATAAATGCAAGGTTATCATCTGCCCCAAAACAGATGCGTAGACTCAACACATAACATTTTGCTGGAGAACAGACTGACATTTCTCACGCATATGCATGTCTAACATGAACTAGGTACCACATATTTAATGTTGATTCAAAATGCTACACTATATTCTTCTTGAAATATAATGACATTACAATTTGAAGCAACATAGTAGATGATATTGACGTAACTTCAACTGAAATGTGGGTATTGTTATCTTTTTTTTCCACACATTGGCAAAATCTGATGGTGAAGTTTGGTTTAACCTTGCAACTAAATACCAGGATTTTCTCGAGGGTCGACTTTCCATGTATGCCGATGACACAACATTGTGACGTCCCCAGATCTGTTTAAAATCTGTTTTTCCGTTAATCAGCGTCCCCAGATCTAAATGAAATTGAAAATAAAACGAAACTAGTAATCAATGACTTCGAATGTTGGTGTAGAAACAATCATTTAATAAATTATGAAAATAAAACAACATTTATCCAGTTTTCAAGTAAGTATCAGCGCCCTCTCCAAATAAATCTATGTTTCGAAACAACAGTATATACAAAATTCCTTGGAACACAACTTGACAATGAATTGTCTTTCAATAATCACATCGAATAATTGTGCACTTCTCTGAAAAACGTATTTTGCCTTCCTTACAATGAAATTGAATTTTTTGAGACATACTCTCTTGGATGTATTCTAAGCTTAATATAAATATTACCATTTGGGGACACTCATCAGAAATAAATAGAATCTTTATAAGGCAAAAACGCTTCATTACACTAATTTTTGATCTCAAATACAGAAAATCTTGTAAGAAAACATTCCGAAACAAAAAAATTTTAACATTACCATGCATTTATCTCTACAAAATATTAAGCTACGTTCATGTACATTCCCATTTGCTGACAAGAAATGAGGAAATTCACTGTCATTAAACGAGACGGAGAAACGACTGCCATCAGGCAAAAATGAACCATTATGAGTACAAAGGTTCGCCACTTTATGTCGAGGAAAAAATATATTAACTTATCATCACACAGCATCAGAAGTTGTAACCCCCCAAATTTTGAAAAGACAAATTTAATAATTCAAAATTTGGGATGCCAACACCTTTTGCTGATAGGCTACTCAGTTTGATACGGGAGGGTGTGAATAAGTTCACAGGTCTGATTAATAGCTATAACAGATTAGTTTACTATTAATCAAATAAACCATGACTTTACTTGATTAATTCTGATATTTGGGCGCCAGGTTGCAAAATGCAAAACCAAAGAGAAAGATATAACTTGTACCTAGCTTGGATTGAAAGGCAAAATAAATATAAAAAAACTAACAACTTTATTTCCTTTTTTACAAAATGGAACTATATATATATATATATATA
>NW_019295523.1:3900-17666 GCF_000500325.1 Leptinotarsa decemlineata
AATTTTCTCAAAAATAAATGAGGATTTTAAAAATGATTTTATTTTGAAAAGAAAGCATTGGCGTAGTACTTTTTCCCCAAAAATATTCAATGCGAAACCCGTAGGGATGCCACTGTTTGAAAAAATACAAATTTGTGCACATCAGAAAATGCGCCTTGAGGCATGGAACATATGTACCAAATATGCCAAAGATGTCTACAAAATTATCTCAGTTATTATTAAAAACTTTTGAAAACTTTGCCACCCTGTATCTCAAAAGTTAAGGCTTTTAAGACATACGTCCATAGGAAGTTTTTTTCTTAGAATGGGTCTAAGAATTACCTCCTTAAATATTAGCATGTGTTTAAGGAACACCCTGTATATTTCAACAAAGGCCCGAAACACCTCAAACTTGAATTATAATTTGACATGCTTCAACGGAAAAATGCTACCCCTAACTCCAACCCCCGTCGAATGACAGGTATAACCCCTAATTTTTCAAATAGGAATTATAGGCTTGTGTAACATCTTCATTCAAAAATGTTCTCGCTTACAACAATTAAGATAAAATAAATTAAAATGATGTGGTTATCATATTTCGATAAAATACAAAAACACTTATCACATGTTGATATATTGATAAGGAGGAAGTAATCAAAAACCATAGCAATGTTCTTTTTAGATGGTATCTTCAAAAACACTGTGAATAGTTTCCATGGCAATGTTAGTTTGTAACGCCTCGTCAACTTGTTTTGTATGTTATATTAGTTGTCAGTATTTTAATTTAGGTTTAGAGTTCGTTAACTTCAAGTCTGACAAATGGTTAGATTACCGGAAATGCATAAAATAATAGTTTTATAAATGTTTGGTTACGGAGAGAAAACCTGAACACAACAGGAAGGAGCTTGCCTAATTCATGAGGAATTTCATAATTTACCGCCCATATATCAAAGAATGATAGGAAAAATAGAGAAGCAGTTTCGCGAGCTTGGTCATATGAGGCAGATAAAAAAAGCAGCCGCCTATGCAATGAGTAATGAACTCGAATCAGATGTGATGCTTGAGTTTTAGGAAAACCCATATACATCAAGTAGACAGGCATCCACTACATTCAATGTTAGCCATACATCGATAGTAAACATATTCAAAGAAAATAAAATGCATCCCTATGAAATGATACCTACTCAGGAGCTCATGAAAGACGATTTTGATAAAAAAAAAATTTTTTTGAGCAAATTATGGACATGTTAGATAATAATACCATCCAATTAGAAGACGTTATGTTTTCTGATGAGTGTACTTTGTCTTTTAACTGTCTCTTAACTGCTAATCGGCAAAATTGCCGCTACTGTTCAACGGAAAATCCTCACTGGATGAGAGAAGAACACACGCAATCAGTGTCACTGTTTTTCGAGTTTGAAAGCCGTGGATTTTTGGAATTTCTTCCTGCCGTTTCAGTCTCGTTCCCATGAATCGTTCGGTGGTTCCGATATATCCCAGAAGTGGACAGTATGCGATAGACCCCTGCTGCTGATAATGGGTCTCTTTTGTCTTTAGCCCACCTGAGGCTATCCAATAGTTTTCCAATTCTGTTCGTGACCATAGGGACAAACGGTAGATATGTGCGTCCATCCATCTGATCCTTTTTGCTTTTTGAACCGTGGTCCTCTTCCGTTCCATGGCTTTTCTGATCTCGGAAGCACTGTATCCATTCGATCTCAAGGTCCCTTCAAAGTATTTCAGTTCCCTCTCCAGATGTTCTGGTTCACATATTCTCCGAGCCCGTTCCGTTAGAGTGGAGATGACTCCTCTCTTTTGGCTGGAATGGTGGTTCGATAGTGCGTGCAGGTATATATCCGTGTGTGTGGGTTTCCGATACACTTTGTGGGTTAGTCTGGTACCACATCGTTCTGCTAGTACATCTAGGAATGCTATCCGTTGGTCCTGCTCAATCTCCTTGGTGAATTTTATGCTTGGGTGTTGGGCGTTCAAGTGGTTCATGAAATGGTTCAGGACGTCTCTTCCATGTTTCCAGATGATGAATGTGTCATCCATGTAACGTCGCCACAAGTTCGGCTTCAATTCAATAGTGTCTAACGCTTTTCCTTCGAACCGTTCCATGAAATAATTTGCTATCACTAGGCTAAGTGGACTCCCCATCGCAACGTCATCTAGTTGCTCATAGAAGTCTCCCCTCTATTGAAAGTAACTTCCTGTGAAACATACTCTAAAGAGTTCGACGACGTCATTCGAGAACACGTGGGCTTACCCCCTCAGAGAGTCTTTCAGTGGGACATTGGTAAACGCTGACCAGAATATCCGTCAGCTCCAGCGTTGAGCCCTTAATTTTACCAACTAAGTCTATCGAGTCTTTGACGTAGGAGTTGGTTTTTCCCACACGAGGTTGTAGGAGCGAGGCCAGATGCTTTGCCAAGTGGTAGATTGGAGAGCCCGTGGTACTGACTATCGATATCAGTGGCATGTTAGTTTTGTACCCTAAAAAGGTTGATGTTTGGGCAGGGATTGTAGGAAACCATATCAATGATTTTTTTTCAGGGCAACTTGAATGGCATTTATTACTTGGCACTACTTCAAAATGATGAGAACTGATCCAGGAAACCCTCAAGTTCCAGTGAATAGGATACGGTTTCAGCAGGATGGAGCACCACCACATTATCAAGTTAATGTCCGGCAATACCTCGATACATCATTTTCCAATCGGTGGATAGGGAGGCGAGGATCGATTGAATGGCCAGCGCGATGACCTGATCTTCCATCATCAGATTATCTTATGGAGATATGTGAAGAGCAATGTGTACGAAACAAAACCTTCAGATTTGAATGACTCAAAAGAACTAATAACGCTTGCGATTAGGTCGGTCACACCTGCTATGTTGAATAATGTTAGAAGACAGTTTCATTTGAGATTAGAATGTTGCCCATGGAGAATGAGGAGACCTTTCAAACGATGTATCACAAACCTATACTTTCCATTTAAAAAATTGGGGGTTGTACCCTTCATTCGAAGGGGGTTGAAGGCAGGGGTAGCATTTTTACGTTGAAGAATGTCAAATTATAATTTATATTTGACCTGTAACCGAAATAATGAACTTATTCCATTTGGCTTTTACACCCTGCATATAATTTTGAAATTCTCCACAAACCATCTTATATACAGCGTGACTCACGGTCATTGGAGCGACGAATCAAAATTTACGAGGGATGGTATTTTCAATAGAAGGAATAAACATTTTTGAGCTGATCATAATCCTCATGTTACAAAAGAAATGGGTTTTCAAGAAAAATTTTGACCTGAATGTTTTCTGTATTCTGAAGAACAATAAAATTATCTTTTTTATTTATGAAGACACACTGAATGCAGAGAGATATCTCCAAATATTAAGGACGACTGTAACCGATTTTCTTGAAAATTTGCCTATGGAGGAATATAGGAATTCGTGGTTTCAACTGGACGGAGCGCCAGCTCATTCCACCCAGGAAGTTTCCAAGAAACTTGACGAACTCTTCGACGATCGTTGGCTTAGGCGTTTACGGCCGTGGGATTGGCCACCGAGATTACCCGATCTCACGTCACTTGACTTTTCATGGGGTGTATTGAAAGGAAAGGTATACACTACTCTAGTGCCTACCAAAGAAGAATTGCGACGGCGAATAGTGCGGAGTATTGAAGATCTGGATCCCCAGAAAATTGAAAAAGCAACCACAAGTCGCGTACAAAAAAACATTTTGAAGTGTTTAAAATGTAATGGACAACATTTTCAGCATTTATTGTGAGAATGTGATATTTTGTTTACAATTTTGTTATTTTGAATCATCCTATTCTGTTATTGTCTGTACTTTCACATGTTTCAGCCCGCAAAATCTTACTTTTTACCTAAAAATTACTGATTTTTGGTACAGTGGTTCCCTGGAAACTTTGAGCCATAGTTAAGGAAATTATTTTGTAATCTTACAAACTTTCTCTCGTTCATTGGTGTTAATTCAGAATACATTTGGTTGAATTTTTTACACGTTCTAACAATGATTTGATCACTTTGTTCATGTGTATAATAAATAATTTCATAATAACTTCGTTTGAATAATCGATATTTGCATTCATTTTGGAAGATGAGTTGAAACACCGTCGATAACTCTTTGTAAATTACTTATAAAAGTAATTGAACTGCTATAAGCTTGATAATTCCACTGCTACCTAAATCCAAATTCTAAAAAAAATTTATGTTTCTAAAAGAAGAGACTTCATTGAGAAAACTTAACGATTTAGGTATAGGGACATGATTATATCATCTTGAAGCATTTTTCACCATCTTTCAATTCACCGAGTGATATACAGGGGGTTTCATTTGAAAAAATGAACTTTTGACTACTTTTATGCACAATGGAAATAATAGTAATTTTAGCACGCCCTGTATGATATGGAGTCGATTTCTTGGTGTTATTTGAATATTTCGAGTTTGTCCAAACTATCTTCAAAATATCAAAGTTTCATGAATTGAGAGTACTGATGTACTTAATTTCAATTAAGGCTATGGTTTGGAGCATATTTGGCACAATTTATTTTTTATTTCGAAAACAGATAGAGACAGGTATAGGACGTTATTAACAAAAAAGTATTAAAATACTAGAGCGATTCCAAAAATGTATTAATATACGGGGTGTTCCATTTAAAAAAAATATAATTGCTAGGACTTTTTTATAGAAGTGGCAACGCCGCAATGCTGAAAATATTTTATATCGATAGAACAGGTAAGGAAATGTGAGAGGTGAAATTTTCAGAAAAATCATGCTCTGCCTTTTCCAGAAACGTCTAACCTACCATCGACCGTGAGTCACGCTGTATACATTGTCACACATAATTCTTCCATACACCAGTATCACCATGAAGTAGCTGTATTTAATAGTATGGTTCACAGACTACTAAAATCAAACCCGAATTCACCCCCCTGCGGTCTGCAACTACCCCTCCCCCCTTATTTTTTTCATTGGCATGGGGGATCGAGTGATACATCATTTGAAAGTTCTTTTGTTCCTCTATTGCTACTGTGAAATTGAATGTTGAACGTTCTACGTTTCATGTAAGAAAAAACAGAAAATTCGCTGTCGCTCATTTTATAGAGGAAAGCATCAAAAGTAATATCAATGGCAACATAATCAACGGATAAGGTGTTCAAAATGACCTCCATCTAGTTCCGTACAATAATACAGTCTACTTTCGAAGGCGTTCCTTACATTATTGAAGATGTCCGGAGTCAGAAATCGGCATTCCCGAACACATCTCTGTCGCAGGTCTTCTAGATTTGTGGAATTTATTCAATTAGTAGTAAAAGTTTTAAAGTGGACGACACTGTTACTTTTTTCTGCACTGGTAGTTTCTGTTGAATCTAGTTGTTGCAGAACAAAAAGTAGATAGTTGGCCTGTAGACGACTCGGCGTTGTTTGAAAATGAAAATCGCTCTTCCTTTTCTCACGGTTCTCGACTTTTCATGCCCGGCCAGGCAAGTAGGTCCTGTCGTGAAACAAAACTAGTTTGAAATTTCACGAACTCCAGTACAAGGACCGCCCACTCAGAATGAACATTAAGAAAATGCGGAAAAACATTGGTTTTCCCAAGATATTTCAGCTTAGTTTCGAAAATTAAGATGTGAAATGTCGTTTCATAAGCGATAGAAAAATCTTTTGCAAGATTAGTAGCCTTCGCCAATTTTTTAAATAGGGAAAAAGCTGATTTTATGGAAAATGGCTTTTTCAGCTAGCTAGATAGGGAAATCATGCTTTTCTCAAAGAAGCATCGATAGAGATTCTTAGTAGCTATCGTTTGACACCTCGATCACGTTCCTAGTGCTCGTGGTTCAATTTTTATTAGCATTCGAGTTTGAAAAATATAACATTTTTCAAATGCATTTTTTTGCAAGAAGGAATAGGAATATCGAGACGCGGCATAAGACTTTTTGTCTTAGGATGCTGAGTTCTATATGAAATCGAGGAAAACGAAAATTCAGAATTTTTCGTGATTTTCCGAAGATTTCCGAGTGAGGCCGAAGACTGTTAGATTTCATTTATCGAACAATGCAAATTGAGGAAGCGAAACGATACACGAAAAGAATGAGACAGAAATAGCGGCATGTAGACGTCAATGGAAAGTAGCAGAGCGGTATTCCTACTTCAAAGCCCAGCGCCTGCAGAAAAACAGGTCGTAAACGCTGGCAAATACATACGAAATGAGTTTTTTTCGTTGTGTAAATATTGAAAGTATGTCAGGCAGGATCGCACGGCTTTTGCGATCGCTGATTGGCTGAAAGTGGCGCGGAAAAGAGCCCGTTTATTTAGGATAAATATACGGATTTCCAAGCCACGATAGTTAGTCGAAGTTTGAACATCGAGAGAGTAGCAGCGATCTTAAAAATCCAAAGATTTTTTGAAAGTGTGAAGCTGCGTTTGGGTTTTATTGAATGAATTCGAGTCTCTGGTTCTTTTCAGAACTTAATAGAGACAAAGCACAACACAGGAGTCGTTTGGGATCTGCGGTTGTCATCAAACAGTGGAATTAGAAGAATGTTTACTGGAATTGGGAATCTCTAGGACCAATAGAGAATAAATCAGAACAGACCAGTGGCTGGACATTTATTTGAGGAATTCTAGGATTGTGGAAACTCTGGGATTTAACAGAGCTTTTACTGGAGCAGATTATTGGTTGGATAACTTATTACAGTGCATGATCATACCTTACGTTTGTCCAGGTTCCTTTTGGCACTCCGCCAGAGGAAAGCAGCCCAAATCCTGCAAAGGAAGAGCAGGTCCCTACTAAAGTTGCCCGGTCTCACTCCACCCGATCACCTTGCGGTGTTAAACGATCGAGGTGTTTCGAGATTGAACTCGGGAGGGTCAAGACATCATTAGTTACGTCCTCCGGGCGAACGACTCAACCTAACCGTTGGGACCCTCCAGGATTACGATACCTTTCTACCTTATCCTGCGAGCCGCCCTCATCCTAGGGTGCTGTTTAACCGTTAGGCTCCTTGTTCCTAAATCACTAGCTCAGTTTACCCTGTAGGCCTTGGATAGGAAAGTAGCTTTCGCGACCCAAGGGTGAACTTAAAATCATTAGATTTCCGTGAATCCTTCCCTCTGACTATTTCCCCGTCAGAGTCATATTAGGGAATTTGAAATCGAAATGCAGACTAGGGCAAAACACGCGCGAGCGCAACTTGCAGAAAATACATCAGTGCCAAATCGCGAGACCACAATTTTCGGTCAAACAAATTTCTTGTCAGACGAGCCGACAAGGAACCCCTCTGGAATCTGGTTTCACAGGAAACAGCATTACGAGAACTCCGGTAGGATCAGCTAGTCTGAGGCTAGGTTCTACTCAGCGTATTCTTTCTACGAACGAGGACATCAGTACCTCTCCCCTAGTCGCAGAGCGACAAACCCTGGGGATTGATGGTTTTTCAGCAAGCCGAATAATTCGAGAATTCGATCAGTCACAAAGGACAAAGCTGTCCTCAAACCGCGATAAAACAACGCGAAATAGCATGTTTGAATTAAATCGCATTAGAGAAAATAAAACCTCGGCGATGAGAAGGATTGATTCACTACATGCAGAAGTGGAGCGTCAGGAGACGTTACTACAAGAAACTGGACATCATCCCCGAGGAGATGCACCAGCCAGACCGCAAAGCGAACCCCAGTTAGGGCTTCGCGCGATGCTATCAATGCGAGTACGATCCCCTATGCTGAGATCGGCTCCAAAATCAAGAAAATCGCAATTTTGTTCCCAACCGGAACAAAAAGCAGAAATCGAGGATTTTTGCCGACGGCGACAACCGGAAGGAGCTTTCCCTCCGAAACCAATAGTTTTGCCTGAATGCGAGCATTTGAGGCACACTATGGAGGAGTTACCCACTTATGTGGTAACCCCGAGTCCCAGAATACACAGGGTGTACAGTCATCCTGTGGAAATGGAAATTGTACGAGAAACATTGCCATTGTCAAACCCGACAAGAGGATCATGCCATAGCGGACAGGACTTCCGAAACAACGAATGTTTCCAAGAAAGAACCACCGGACAGGACTTTCGAAACAAGGAAAGTTTCGAGAGGCGCGGTGAGGGACAGCGTTCCCAAAGCAAAGGAGGCTTTGGAGATGCTGGCAATATAGAATTGAGCAACAGCGACGAAGCACAGGTCGTCCGACGCCAGGCGTCGCGATGCCCCCAGGGGGGAGCACTTAGCGATCCCTGAGAGGAGAAGCGTGCGTTGCGCACAGGAGCGCCTCGTACCCTGTTCGAGCCGAATACTGACGACCTAGCGGAAGCGCTAGGGAGTGGAGGAATGCTAGGGAGTCACCCTGAAGCCGAGATAGGCTTGGGGGTGGCCTCATGGCGGGGTCAGTACCTCCACAAGGAGTTTCAAATTCCACAAGAGCTAATTGAAGCAAACCAACCTCCCGTCGTAGCCAGACAGGAACTGAGTCCTCAAATCCTCGGGGCTCAGGACTGGGAGGCCAGCCGGCCGTCACGGCGAAGGGTGAATGTGGTCGGCGAGGGCGGAGTCGTAGGACACGCCCCCTCGAAGGAAACTGACTACAGGCCCTCCGGAGGACAGTCCTTCCGTCGACGCCGAGCATCCCACAAGACCAGAGCCGGTAGCCGCCTTGGCTTCCGGAGGATCTCTTCTATTATCGCGAGAATCTAGGAGGAAAACAACCGCGACTTTACCTGCCTAACCATTCCTATAGGATACTAATTTCCCGAAAACAGAGGGGCGTTTAAAGCCGCCGATTGTTAGTGCAATAAGAGTCCCACGTGGAAGCTCTTATAAACAATGCGAGTTGGCGTACTTCCGGCTGTATTCACTATGGGTATAGTGAATACGGCCACGGAAGCCTCTTCCTGGGATCTCCCTCGTTGGACTCGAAAGTCTTTGTTATCGCACAACGACTCGAGTTCAATTGTTAGAGCAACATTATTGTTGATAAAATAATGTATCACTGATCTCAGTGTGTCATTACAAATTCATTTGGGAATTAATTTTGGGTTTTAATTACATCCCAGACACTTGAAAAGAATAGCTCTGTGCAAACTTACTGCGGTTTTGAATCTATGTCGATGCCCAAAATCGCTACTGATTTCTCGCCTCTCGTCCTCCAACACGCTTACAGTCCGGTAGCTCTCGAGATACTGGATGCCTCTAGTTTAACTTTGTTATTCTACTGAATAACACACTATCAGGAGCTGCTTCGTTCTGAGAATGCTTCTCAGAATTTAGACCACGAGTACGACCACGTGTTCACTAACTGCGAGACTACTAAAGTCTCAAAATGAACTATAACTGAAGTCTAAAAAGACTACACGAGTCTTAAGTAGACTATAACTGAAGTCAAAGACTGCACAAGTCTCAACTAAATTATAACAGAAGTCAAAACTAGACTTCCCTTCGAGCGAGTACTGAACTCGACCAGCCGCTACGGCCAAGTGAAGACAAAGAGACCGTAAACACAATCAATCAAATACGTTTATCATATCTCTTTTGGTGTGTTACATATTTTTATGCATGTTTACAATTTTGTAGTGCCCTGCTTTAGGCTCATGCCTCATCAGGGGCTGTGTTGTTCTGTGTGTTTTCTTTTATATAAAGATAAGGTTATTGGGTTAGTGTTTGTGTTTTTTTGTTCAAGTTTGTAGTGTACTGTGTCTCGGGTTGTCCATGGGTCTTCTTTCTTTCGTGTAGGTCTTCTTGGTGGTTTGTCGGGTGTCGTCGCTGGTTCTGGTGTTTTTGATCGGGTCTTCCTCGGTTGTGGTCTGGTCTTCATCTGATTGCCAGCGGGAACTCGTCTAGGATGTCTTGGAATCTCTCCGGTATATCCTCCAGGGCTCCCAGTAGCCTGGCTGGGGGAAATAGAAGTTCCTTCCTTGGGATTCTCCTTGCGCCCCCGCGGGGTCTCCAGGATGTAGTCAGTGTTTCTTTGGCTGCGGTGTTGTTGCTTTTTATGGTTCTGTTGGTATATTTTCCTTGGAGTTCCTGAATTCTAATGGCAATTGGGGTTAGTTTTATTGTTTGCTATAGTTCATTGGAAGGGAATCGGTAGTGTAGGTTGTGTATGCTTCGGAGTATTTTCCTTTCGGTGGCTTGTAGTCGGTTTGTCAGTCGTGTTGGTATTGTGCTGTAGATTATGGCCTTATAGTCCATGATTGGTGGTATGTATGTTTTGTATGTGTGCATTAGTGTTTGGCTGTTGCATCTCCCAAGTTTTCCCCTCAAGGCTTTCAGGAGGTTTGCTCTTTTCCTGACTCTGTCCAAGGTTTCTCTGATGTCGGTTTCCCAATTGAGGGTTCTCGTGAAGGTCACTCCCAGGTAGGTCACCGAGTCTTGGAGCTGGAGGTTTCCTCCTAGGAGCCTGAGGTTCAAGTTATCGGGGCTAAGCCGGGAACGGTTAGTTGTGTTTGGATGTCTGAAGAGGATTGTCTGGGTTTTTGTCGGGTTGATCTGGATGCGCCATTTGTTGCATTGTGTGAAGTGGTCTATCATGTTCTGTGTTTGTGTCTGTAGTTTTTGGGTGTTGGATGCGGAGGAATATATTGTTGGCGTATTGGAGTATTTTTTGAGTTGTGGGGGCGTCATGGAGAAATATTAGGAATAGGATGGGAGCTAGTATGGAGCCCTGGGGGACTCCAGCTTTGGGTGTGAATGGGTTGGAGAGTGAGTTGTGGATTTTGATTTGTATTTGTCTGTTTGTGAGGTATGAGGCTATCAACCTGATGAAGTGTGGTGGTAGATGTATTTGCGTGAGCTTCCAGATCAGGCCTTCGTACCAGACCTTATCGAACGAGGAGTTTATGTTTTGTGTGATGTGTGTTTGGTGTTCTATGAGAGCGTTTAGTGTTGAGTGTTCGGAACTGAAGCCGTGTTGGTGTGGTGGTATGATGTTGTGTTCTTGTAAGAAGTCGGTGAGTCTGTCAGTTAGTAGTCTTTCAAGTAGCTTGCCTAGGCAGTTGAGGAGGCTGATTGGTCGGTAGGATTCGGGATTAGTAGGGGCTTTGTGAGGTTTGAGGATCATTATGGTGTTGGCCTGTTTCCAGGCCTTGGGGAAGTAGGCTAGGGTTATGCATGCGTTTAGGATATCGCTGAGGTAAGGTAGGATGGTGTCTGGTAGGTTCCTTAGAGTTCTGCGGTTCATTGTATCCGGACCTGGGGCTGTGTTTTTTCCGCGTTGGATTGCCTTGAGAATGTCGTCCTCGCTGATAGGGGCTCGGAGTGGGCAGTTTGGGTCAGTCAGGTTTGGTCCTGGGTGTCTGCCTAGGTGTGTGGTGATTTGCTGGTGAATGTTGTTCATGTGTTTGTTGTCGAAGTGTGCATTGGTAGGAACGTTGAACGTCGTTTTGAGTGTTTTTCGGAAGGCTTCTGCTTTTTCTGCTGGGTTGGAGATGGCGTTGTCTTCGATCATTAGGTGGCTGGGTGTTCTTTGCTTCTGTCGTGTAAGTATTTTAAATTTATTCTAGAATGCTGAGCCGTTTTTGTAGTCCAGTTTGCTCGTTTCTTCTCTCCATCTTTTCTGGTTGAAAAGATTGATGAGTAGGCGTGTTCATGCGTTTTTTTTTGTTCCATTCCGTTTTCGTAGCGGGGTCCCTGGTTTGTATGTAGCTCCTGTAGAGTTTTCGTTTGTTGCGGATTAGGTTTACTAGGTAGGGAGGTAGTGGAGTTGTTTGAGTTGTGGATGAGTGTTTGTATTTGTCGATTTGTATGTCGATGAGTTTGTTGTTGTTAAGGGTAGGTCTGCTGATTTGTGGTAGGTTTTGGTTGATGACTCCTTGGAATTTTTTGAAGTCGGTGTATTTGTAGTTTTTGTATGTGATATATTCGAGAGTGATTGGAGTTTGGGAGTCTAGGAAGGTTTTGACTAGGAGAGGGAGGTGGTCGAACATGATTGTGTCGCCAGTGAAGGCTTGGTCATCCACCGTCTCCATTAGGTTTTCTGAACATAGGATGTGGTCGATGGCTGAGGCTCCCTGATGGCTCAGAAACGTCGGGTCTGGGCATGGGATTCTGTATAGGTTATGCTCTAGGAGGTCGTTGGTGAGTAGTCTTCCGTTCGTGTTGGTGTTGGTGTCTCCGAATTGAGTATGTCTTGCGTTGAAATCACCTATTAGGAAGGATTTAGGGAGGGAGGTGTATTCCATGATTTCTCTAGGAAGAATTTGGTGGTAATCGAGGGATTGGATATTGGGAGGTAAGGAGTGTTTTTTGAGTGGTATGCCATGCTTGATGAGGATGACTATCCCGCGAGAGAGTGTGGTGGGTTCCTTGTTAGGGTGTCAGTGATGCCTAGTATGTGTATTGTGTGTGTGTGTAGTAATAGTTTGGTGTGCTGCCTCTTGCGGGTTAGCCCTTGGGCGTTTACGGTTCCGAGAAGTAAACGCCCGTACTCCTGCGTAGTGTGCCTATTGTCCATTGGTTTCGGGTGTAATTTCGGTGAATACCTAGTCGATTTTGTTTCCGTTTGCTGTGGCGAATATCGTGTGTCCCAGTATGGTCTTGCACAGTTCGTTAGCTATCGTGAGAATTCCCGTTCTCATATCTGGAAGGATATTCCAGAGTAGTGTGGTTTGTAATTTTATAATGACTTCTATTTGTTTAGTTAGGATGACTGTGGTGGTTGGTTTGATTGTGACTGGGGCTACCTCCTTTGGATTTTCTGGTTGAACGGCTCGTTTTGGGCATTTTAGTGAGTATGCCAGGTGTTCTCCTTCACAGTTTGGGCAGGTGGGTTTGTTTGTTTCAGTACACTTTGCCGACGAGTGCGCTTCTCCGCAGTGTGAGCATTTTGGCTTGTGTGTTGGGCACTCCTGTGCTTGGTGCACGGTAGTGCTGCAGATGCTGCAGTACTTTGGTATTGGGGGTACTGTTCGATGCTTCGCATTCGTGTATCCTTCCGTAGATACTAATTACGTGTGTCAGGCTTTTGGAGTAGTGGTCTTTGTCGTTGGTTATAATTCTCATCAACGGTGTGGGGTTGCAGGTTCTTCTGGAGATGATTCTCCAGAGTTTTATGTGATGGACTTTCTCTTCATCCAGGAAGAGGATGATTTTATCTTCCGTTATATTTAGGTCCACCCCTTTTATATGACAGGTGCGATGTGTTTGTAGTGTTGTTTTTCTGCTGTCTGTTTGGACTTAGGTCTATTACTTTCATTAAGGTGTCGCCTGTTCTTTGTCTCAGTATTTTTTGTAAGGTTTCTGGGGTTTTGTCCGTGTTTTTAGTTTTGAGTAGTGCCGTTCTATTATAGTTCACTTTGAGTTCTGATATTTGGCCTCGCATTATTTCAGTGGTATTCAGGAGGTTGTATAGTGTTTTTTGGTTGAATAGTGTCTCTGGGATGTCTCGTATGTTTAGTATTTTTTCGGCTGGTTTGTTGTGTTGTGTTTCAGGTGTGGGGGATCTTGTAGGAGGTTCAGAGGAGAAGGCTGGTGAGGGACTAGGTTCAGGATGAGGTGAGGAGTGAGGGTTAGTTATTTATTGGGCTGCGTTTCTTGTGCGGGTCATGGTCAGGCTGATACTACCTGACGACCCTGATTTTGTTTGTTCTGATTCTTCGGCGTTCTGGACGTTGGTAGCACTGGCTTCGCCTACATAGGTTAGGCTGGAGTCGGATTGCGTTTACCTACTTCAGTTTTGTTCTATAGTCCGTTCATAATTTGTCGATAGCACAAAATGAGGGCCCAAGTCATAAAACGGTCGTAAAACTCGTAAAATCATAGGCGGAGGTTCCT
>NW_019295524.1:3972-15509 GCF_000500325.1 Leptinotarsa decemlineata
GAAGGAGGAATAAGGTGTAAAGGTGACCTAGTGAATAAATGCTTGTTTTTTTAAATAGTTTATCTTGTGAAAAAGAAGGCTGAAAAGTTGCCCTCTTCTGAACTTTGAAGGGCTGTAACTTTGTAAATAAATTAGAGCGCCGCTTTTTTTTTCGGATTCGTAATCTACGTATCAAAATACGTAAGTACACAACGAATATTTACCAAATTCTTCGAAACACAGCAGAGAATCGAAGCCAATAATTCCTCATTTGACACAATCTATTATATATAAAATTCATTATTTTCGAATATAAACACGTGGGACATTTCAAAAATCAGTTCAATGTTGGCCATTCCATCAACAATTTCCTATCGGTAACTTCCTCGCCTGTTATTATTGGAATATAAACAACGCTAATGTCCTGGCCACCCCTGATATCGGCCTAAAACAGTGGAACATGTCTCTAAACAAAACACGAACGTCGCCTTCTTTTGTCATCCGCGGCCTGCCGAGACGATGATAAATTGCCTTTCAATTGCCCCGTTTTCTCCCCATTTTCCACCGATTGTTTCCTAAATCTCACACAGACAGATAAGGGAGGAAATAAATAAGCTTGTTACGAGGATAAAGAAACACCACCACAGTTTTTTGTCGTTATTGGTCGCAATGAAATAACAAGTTGGCCTATTTGTTATACAGGGTGCATTTACCGAAAATGTTAGAGGATTAAACTATGAAAAGTATTACACGTCGGTTACTTGGATGATAGTAAATGAGGAACATTCAGATTTTTATAATTGAAATTATGAGTCACAAGAATATTAATTCTTCGCTTGAACTGGCTATATATAATCTTTCCTGGATGAAATGTGATGATTTTGATAAAGACATAGATTTCAGAAACTAAATTATTTTTTTCATATACAAAAACTTCTATTTCAAACCAGATAACTCAGTATAAGAATGTGTTCCAGAACATTGAAAAAATATTTCGCCGCATTCACAGGGTATCCGCTAAATGAAATTCTTGGAATCGCAGTCCTCGTTATGTGGCCTGGTTTTCGTGAGGCTGCTACGGATGGTGTTTTCAGATCTGAAGCAGGTTCTGATGTTATATTCGGACCTAATTCTTCTTATCCTTTGCAACAAACCTCCCACGTAGAAAAAGGCAAGCATTAGTTCTGACGTTTTCCCTTCCTTTTGGGGATTTTGCTGACTTCTAGCCAACGTCTGTTTCATTACGACTTTGGAGTAACCGTTCCGTTGATTTATGATGCCTAGCTCCTTCTTGAGACCTTCCTCCGTAGTACAGAGCCCGAAAGCAAGATTCACTACAGTCTTGATGATTCATCTTTTGGGTGAATTATGATGGTTAGATTCGTGATTCCGATACTGTCCCGTGTAAGTGGGTTTTCGGTATACAGATGTTTCCCATTTAGTGTTGGTCCTCTTCACCAATGCGTTTGAGAGTAGCAACTCGTTATGGACTTCCTTCTCCATTGTGGAGGTGATGTGCTTCAGAAAGTTGTCTAGTTCTGTATTCCCATGGTTCCATATTAAGAAGGTGTCGTCAACGTATCTCAACCAGACTCGGGGCTTTTTGTGGGCTCCTTCAATGGTCAGAGTTTCAAACCACTCCATATACATATTAGCTATTACTTGTGAAAGTGGCGATCCTATTAGCAGTTTTTCATCTTGCATAAAGAATACGTCCTGCAGTTGGAAACAGTAGTTCCTAGTAATTCCATAAGTACGTCTATAGGTAAGTTCGTTCTATCTTCCAGGTCCTCGTCTTCGGATAGCTTTCCCTGTAGGTATGATCTGAAGTGCTTCTCCGGAAGGAACGTTGGTGTAGAAAAAACTGAGTAATTGATCTTACTCCGTGACTTCGATTGCCTCTAGTAATTCGACGAAATGCCTCCTTGCAATGCCTGTTGCAAATCAGAAATGTGTATAGCAACTAGCGGTGTACGACGATAACATTTAGGAATATACTATTTTCTATCTTGAAATGGTATTCCCATGCAACTGCAATGAGTATAAATTACTAATTTGAAGGCCTAAATAATTGCTGCCAAAACTATGACGCGCTGTGAATCTGTTTAGGCAGCTTCCCAAAAACCCTATAAAATTATAATTTTCTACCACTTGTAGTAAGCTCAAGTAACTATAAATTGAAAGGATATTATATGTTTCGTTCTTGAATGGCACTTTTGAGCTACTACAATCAGTAGAAATTAACAGTTTATAGGCTAAAAGTCCATTGATGTGAAGACAAACTGAATATTATTATGTAACCTGTTCCTGTAGGTATGTATCTATGAAAGTATTATATTTTTCATTTTGTACCACTTGTAATATCCCGAAGTAAATGACAAAATCAAAGAATGTAATATATTTCATAAAGCTAGTAAAAAATGGATTCTGACCATACCCTTTTTTTTGTGGTTACAACGAAATGAGAAAAAACTGTTTTGAAAAGTTACAAATACCTAATTAAGTGCTATCTACGGGTGAATTAAAGTAATAGATGCTGAAATTGGCCTCCACCCACTACTTGGCAGGCTCCTAGGCGATGGTAAAACCCGTCTACGGAATTCCGAATGGCCCGGTATGTTATGTAATTCCACTCTAATTCTGCTTTTTAGTTCTTCGATATTAGCCTGCCTATTTTGATGAACCTTGTCTTTCATATATCCCCAATAAAAATAATCTAATGGCGTTAAGTCTGGGGATCTTGGCGGCCATTCAATTGTACCACGTCGTCCAATGCAGCGACGTGCAAATATGTCATCGAGATATTCTCTGACATCAATACCAAACTGTGGGGGAGCGCCGTCCTGTTGGAGCCAAAGTGTTTCAGTGGGGATATCTGGATCTGCTTCATTGGGAAACAAAACAGCTGAAGCAGGGACTAATTCAAAGCGTGAAAAGTATAAGTAGCGTGCAGCTGTAAGGTTTCCCTAAAAAAAGTATGACCCTAATATTTTGTTGTTGATGATGCCGTTGACAAATGTGGATCTTCCTGCAGAGATACGGCAATATCCAACTTTTGATCTTCGTCTAAAACATGTGGCCGGCCACTTCTGGGCAAGTCTTTCACTGCCCATACATTTACTTTCTGAGGACGCTGCGTACGAGCTTCGCATATCCAGTGTGGTTTTCCTGACTCCAGAATCGATAGTTGTGCCTGTTAACTACTCCATGTAAATGAAAAGTAGCTTCGTCCGAAAAGAGTATGTTGAGTGGAAACCCATCATTCTCGTAACATCGCCTCATTACTTCCTCACAAAATTGCAAACGCCTGTCATAGTCATCTTCCAAGAGCTCTTGGACAAGACATACCTTATATGAGTGGTATTTTTCTGTTTTCAAAAACCTCCCAATAGTACGTCTAGACGCAGGATTGTGTTAGGCTAATGAAACCGTTGACAAATGTGAATCTTCCTGCAGAGAGATACGGCAATGTCCAATTTTTGATCTTCGTCTAAAACATGTGGCCGGCCACTTCTGGGCAAGTCCTTCACTGTACCATGTTCTTCAAATGTGTGTAAGATCTTACTCACAGTAGCCTGGGAAATGTGATTTTCCGGATATTTTGCATTAAATAAAGTACACACCTCACTTTGACTCCGCATTCTATCCCCACATCCCAACAATATCAAGACTTCGATACGCTGCCTCTCTGACAATACCATTTTTGTTCAGCAAATTAAAAAAGAACACTTTGAAGGTACCCAATTGATGAACTAAACATACATACAATTTCAATTTCACCCAGAAATGCCACAATTTGAAAATTGAGTCAAGACAGTAGTTCTTATCAGGGCATTCATTTTGGTACACAAAATGCAACAACCTTTTTTTCTTTTTGAGGTACACTGGTCAACAATTGCTTGGGATGGAACTAATTGTATGTGTTTTGGTGAAAAAATAAAATCCACAGAATGTTGATGCTACATTACGTTATCAGTTTTACACATAAATCAATAAAATTTGTTGTGGTGCCTGGCCTGGTTGATCTGTTCTTAAAATTTGTAGACGTTCAGAAAGTAGGTACTGGTAATCCTTAGCAATTGTTAAACAATGTACATCATGCCACTCATTTGTTTTTTGCAAACGTTAATTCACCCGTAGATAGCACTAAGTAGGTATTTTTAACTTTTTCTCATTTCGTGTATACCGCATGAGTACAAAAAAATAAAGAGTAGGGTCAGATTCCAGTTTTTACGAGCTTTTCAATGAGCCCATACACGATATAGGTTTGCATTTGAAAAAAAAATTGGGGAGGGTTGCAGCTAAGGGGTTGAAAAAAAATATTTCATTTTATTGCCAACGTGAAATCAACTGACGTGTTTCAGCGTTTTTTTCCTAAAATACTGGTTAAAAAGATATTAATTTTATTCCGGACTTTTGCACACCCCTGTATATTATATTACGCTTTAGGTTGTCATTTTCATGCAACTGCAATGAATAAAAATTCCATAATTATCGCAGGCTTGTAACCCATAACTACACAATGATATCGAAACTTCCACGCAATGTAAATTTGTTATATTTGGCTAGCTAGGTTTTCAGTAGTTGAAATATAACATTAAAAAATAGATGAGTTTTTAGTTTTTTATCCTATATGAATGGTAACAAGGGAAATTAGATAAAATTATTTGTATTATGGCAGGTTGATTGGAAGTAGTTGCTTGTTCTTGATTCTGAGATTCTTGAATCGTCTTTGCCGAAGTTGAAACATACCTCAATGTGTCAATTATTTCCTGATGATAGCCCGAGGCTAGTTGCACATATGGTTTTATTGTTTTATTTAAACTTTCAAAATATTCATGAGCTCGAAAAAATTTCCAGAAATATGACCTCTAGTAGTATTACCAGTGAAAATTCAGAGGATATTTTGTTAACCCTCAGTCATAACTCCCTTACAACAGACATTACTACAGATAAATCCCTCGGGCACTTGCTGCCAACCTCCCCTTGCAAACACCCACTCATTGCTGGGGCTCCCACCCATCATTTTATTTCGGAAGTAAATTACTTGTTAAATGATCTCGAACGATAGTTGCGCCTATTGTTTTGTCGAATTTAAATTGCCTTATAAATATGGGATTCCATCATTTTATCGCGCGTTTGATTGGTTTTATGGCGATTGCAGGGTGGTTAATATTGAATGCCGCACATCTGGTAATGCGTTTGGAAATTGGATATGATATGGCGCGTGGTGCCAAAATCATGATGCGGAAATAAGTACATCTGGTTGTGGTTCCCGTTTGTGTCCCACCGCTGCCACCAAATTCTGTTGGAGATGATAAGAATGAAAAACTTCAATGCAGAAAAACGTTTCTATTCACCACAAAAACACAACAAGTCGCCGGAATAGATAAAATAGAGTACAGGTTTTGATAAACAATTTACATGTCTTCTGTTCGAAATGCTCGTGCAAGTGTAAGTGTCCATAAAACAATAGAACGCTCTCTTTTTATGAAGTTCCTTGTCACGTGATCATAGACGCTAGTTACTGTTTCACGGTTCATATTCTAGCCAATAGAAATTAAACAAGTTAAATGAGGTGATAACGACAACGAACTTCATAAAGTATTGTCAGCAAAAATATAATTCATACATTTCTAAACTAAACCAAGTAATTGCAAGATGAACATAAATAAATCGTGAACTAGATTATCAGTAATAAAACAAGAAAATAATAATGATAATAATAGGAAATTATATTACAACAGGTGGTGGAGCGGTGTGGAGCGAAATTTTATACCGGTGAGCATTTTTTTGAGGTCTGCGAACAGCCAAAATTCGCTGAGAGCCAAATCTGGCCAAATCCTGAAACCAAATGCAAAGTTTCCATGTTGGTATAGCCCGGAGCTAAAAAGCAGCATATTTTAAAAAAATGCCCATAAATCCTTTGAACAGTCGAGTAATCATCTCCTCATGTCCTCTTTATGCTTGTCATAAAGAGACACTTGAAAAAGTGCGAACTCGCTTCTCTAAATATATAATTTGGAAACTTGGCCTACCCTACTTTGGATTTACCTCGCAAATGAGGTATAATTTGGAAACTTGGCCTACCCTACTTTGGATTTACCTCGCAAATGAGGCTGTCTGTATTAGATTTATTATCACTTGAGGACAGACGTAAACTTGCAATGGTTCTATTCCTTCATGAAATAATAAGCTTCCACTACAATTGTTCAGCTATTTTAGATGAACTTTGCCTTTCTGTTAACTCAAGATCCTTAAGAAGCAATCACATTTTTTCATTTGGGTTAAGTTAGCATGCGTTTTTCTTCACAATAATTGAAAAGACATCCCACAAAATTTTTCATCCAATCAGATAATCCGAAAGTTCAGTTCAAAGAATTCTTGAACAACTCACTTTATTAAAAAAAGATCATTCAATAAGAGTCTCACTTCAAAAAACACCCATAAAGGAATTCACCTCGCTTCATCAACCGCCGCCACACACCTGAAACGATATCAGCTAATGAAGCGAAATGTATACGTGACAAAATCGGAAAGTTGGAAAGTTTCTCTCAAAGCCTTCTCCTCCCTCAGACTAATTTAACTCGGCCGACAAAAAGCGCGAAAACGTGGCGACAATAAAAATCTTCCACCGAAACACGCCCCTTATTAAAAGAACAAAGAAATAATGAAGTACCCCGAACAGTCATATAAACTTTGCTTATTTGCGTCTACCGAGTCAAATTTCTACAACTAATTTGGCCGCAGAATTTATTTGAAGTCGGGAACAAAAGAGATTATGTCTGATTAGTTTATATGTGCGGCTATGATGTCGAGCTTTGAGGTGGTGATTTTTTTATTTTGCCCTCAAATAATACAAAAATAATGTTTTTGGCTTTCTACTACTCCATCTTGATACAAAAAAAGAAGGATGAGGGAGTCTTCCAAAGAAAGGAAGGAAGTAACTCTATACATGGATGTGTAGATCATGCGAAGTAGTAACTTTCAGACACAAACTGAAAGAAAGTCCTCCTGAAACAGCTACTTTCATATAAACATTGAATTATACGAAAGAAAAAATTCTTTAGAAACAAATACTTCTATATGAACACTAAATTATACAGAAGATACTTTTCTCTACTCAGTTTGTATTTCAAACATTCGTTGTGGAATAAAAACAGATATCATTCACATGAGTTCTACTTTGAATGAATGGTAACAAATTGCACTTACATGGAACACTGCCATCCTCACTGATATACACTGATGTTTCGCCTTTTGCCCTAAGGCTCCTCAGTACCAAATTGGATAACATTATAGAAAATACACACAGTTCATTCATGAATTACGATTTTTTAATGTCACGGAATAAGATTGTTCTGCTTATGTCATCGATGACAATGACATTCATTCACCTATTTGATTTAATCCCAGTCAAGAGGAATCTTATTTGAATTGGAGGGGTTATATTTTTTAGGAGTGATGATTTTTGAGAAAGAAAGTTTTTGGATTTCTACTACTCCATCTTGATACAAAAAAAAGGATGAGGAAGTCTTCCAAAGAAAAGAATGAAGTAACTCTATACATAAATGTGTAGATCATGCGAAGTAGTAACTTCCAGACACAAACTGAAAGAAAGTCCTCCTGAAACCGCTACTTTCATATAACATTTACAGCATTTGGTTCATCGTACTCCTGTTCGCGATGTAGAGGACGATGGGTGCATGGTAATCAGAGAGACTCCAGGAATATTTGAGCGAATACGTGGCTCAGTGTGCCGACGTCTTGACGTATGCGTAATGTCTGAAGGTAGACATATTGAACATTTACTATGATTTCTACATGTTGTGTGTTTTGTTATTAATAAATTAGTTTTGTTTATTACGCTTTAATCGTTTAATGCAGGTATTAACTACAAAATAACAATAAATCCAATTCGCATTTATGACGATGTATCTCTGTAGTTGTTCGTAAAATAATGTTTTGCGAACTGGTTTATTTTGGGCAAAAAACCCTAGAGACATTTTTTATTTAGAATGAAATACGCTATCGAAAATGAATTTTTGAAAGGTAAACAAATAATAAGACAAAAAGTTACATTGGAAATAAATTTTAGGAGTTGCGTTTTCCACCCCTCACAATCATGCGATAAACCAAATGAATTACTGGCTAAGTGTCTTTTTGGTAGTACAAAACGTCAGGTTAATTTAAAAATTGTAACTTTTTCAGTGCTTGTCAAAAAATTGTTATACAAATTTTATGTACCCCCTTTAAGGGGCTGTATCTTAACAAGGCATGCCCCAATGAAGTTTCTTCATATGAAAGATCCTATCTTTTTTTCGATGAGGAATCACCTCCCTAAATGTTTTACACTTATTCAGTTACACCCTGTACATTTGTTGCATTTCGAGATTGTCAGAATTATAACAGATATTGCATGGTTATTCATAACTGTTTCTTTCCTTGAATAATTCTTACACCAATCAAATTTTTAAAAAAGGGCCTGAATGCTACCATTACTCCATTCTCCCTCAAACCAAAATGCAGGGTCTTTCACAGAAGAGTTTAAAGGCTTTATACATCACGAAGTTTTTTGGTAGTTTCTCTACTGAAATATGGATTTTGAAAAGATGAAGAAAAGTTGATATTCTTCATGGAAGTTGCCATATTATCAACAGCATTCGATAGTTGAATCCAAGAGTGAATCAGACTTCTTCATTTGTAATGTTAGGAATCACACGTTAAAAGGTAAGACCTCGTTAGTCCTTAGCTCGCACAAGTTTCTCAATTTCTGAGAGTTGTCGTTCGTATAGGAGCGACAGCTGATTGACGAAAAAACAGATTTTTTTTACAGTTGTAGTGCCTTGACTGCAGCTCTGCCCCTTTGTTTTGCTCTTTGCTTGATATACATAGCAAGGTGTCTTTTCCAGATGAACCAAGCTTTTTTGAATATCCCTTGTTTCCAATTATTAATACGGGCCACAAGGTCTATAAAAAAATGGGAAATGTTTTCCATTTTGCTTCTCAGAAGAACCTTTCAGTAGTGCCTACAAGGACCAAATCAGGTTTTCAATTTTTGGCAAAATTTCAATTCCATTCGACAAATGAACTAACTGGCTTCTCTGAACATTCAGACTTGGGGGAATTTGAAGTAATGTTCCTCACAATGGACCACCGCAGTTGAAGTAGAGGATCATATCGAACCTAACCTAACCCAACAAATAATGTGATGGGGGTAAAACTTACACCCAGTGATTAGGCTCATACATGTCCACAAGCCACAAACTTTCATCAAACAACTAACAATGACTCATTGGAGATTTACAGCGATTCAAGACATTGCATATTTCAATTATCTCAGTTTTTGCGAAATTAATAGAAGAAATTCTGAATAAACGATTGAAATATTATTTTGAGTCAAACAATTTGTTTAGCAACACCCAATATGGTTTTCGCCCAAATTACTCTACTGCTCTCGCTGTCATGAATGTAGTGAAAGACATAGTATCCACATTGGAAGATGGGGTGCAAGCGGCTATCACCTTGTGTGACCTTTCCAAGGATTTTGATTGCGTGTCAAATGATATATTGCTCGAAAAATTAAACTACTACCACTCAATCTGATACAATCCTATTTGAAAAACCGCCTTCAAGCGGTAAGTATTGGAAATTCCTTATCTGATTTTAAACACAATGGACATGGTGTTCCTCAAGGGTCAATATTAGGACCGTTACTGTTTATAGTATACACTAACGACTTGAGTAATTATATGGTTCCGGTGAAAACTTATTCGTTTGCAGATGATACGACGTTCATATATTCTGGCAAACTGAGATCAGATCTGCACAGAATTCAAGAAGAATTAGACAATAAATCCGAAAACTGGTTTGCTGCCAATAAACTCAAACTTAATAACGATAAATCACAGTATCTACATCTTTCGTCTATGAATTTGCTATGCTATGCTATTGCTAGAAACTCATTCTGTAAATTCAATAGGAGTTACTCTAGATAGTGATCTTTCGTGGAAACCTCATTTGGTAAACCAAATTGATAAGTAGACTATGCAGTTTTCTGTTCGTCCTACCACAATTTCAAACTATAACCAATTTAAATCCACTCACAACAACATATTTTTCTTTATTTCATTCACAAATAAGTAACGCTAATAACACATGATAGGTTCACAACAAAAAACTTACAATACAGGAAAAAGCAGACACTAACGGTTTCCCGAGGGGTATTGTAGATGACTTGATAAGGAAGAAGAAGTTTACGTTAAGAATGAACTTTTAGAAAAGACAAAAACCAAGATAAGTATATTTCAGTTCCATACCACCAATACACGAAGAACATTGGACGGATTTTCAAGGAACTAGGTATGAAGATGGTTTTTAAACAAGTCATACACTACAGAGTCTTCTAGAAGCACCAAAAGACCAAGTCGAGAATTCGGAAAAGTCTGGAAATTACGAAATCAAATGTAAGGACTGGGATGCAAAATATTATTAACAGACAAGAAGATCTATTAAAATAAGATATAAGGAACACTTAGCACACTCAAAATATGAAAGATCTAAAAATTCAGCAGTCGCCCATCATATTTTGCAATAAAACCATTGCAATAAAACCATTCCATTATTAGTTAGGCAAGTTAACAAGAACAGGCGTCTAGATGTCTATGAGAGTGTAGAAATAAGTATACATGATAATATGAATAACGATGGTGTACCAATTAAGTATACTATATAGCTTGTTATTCATTAGACTTAACTGAGTATTATAGATAGATAGATAGATAGATAGATATTTTATTCATGTCATTACACAGAAATGCATATACATACGTCACATATAATAGATTCAAAAAATAAAAATGAATAAATGTAAAATATCACAGTGAACAATTAAAAGTAACACAATTTGTCAAATAATCGAACATATATAGACACACTATGTACATATGTCTTGTAAATGAATATCTTCCTTACGAATATAACATAGACCTAACAGACAATAATCATTAATAAAAAATAACTACATATAAAAATGGTAAACCTGAGGTATATATAAAAGTCAACATGATGAGTACTGAAATTCAGATATATCATAATAGGCGGTTTGAAGGAGGTGATGCTTGAGTACTAGTTTGAATTTAGCTAATGGGGCATCTCTCAGTGGTTGAGGAAGGGAATTGAATAATTTAATTCCTATCAACTGTTTATGGGTGGATGTCAACCTGTTGTGAGGAATTGCTAAATGGGATCTGGTCCTTGTGGAATAGTTATGGTTATCTCCATTCATCCGGTACTTATGTCTGTGTGTTTTCACATGAATCAAGTTATAATATATTATAGCTGAGGGAAGTGTCAAGATCTTGAATTTGATATACCATGGTTTACAAGTCTCAGTGTTTGGTATGCCCGCTAATACTCGTATAGCTCTTTTCTGGACGGTAAATACTGATGTATTGTGACAGGAATATCCCCAGTTAACGATACCATAAACCATAACACTATGAAACATTCCATAGTAAGCGGAGAGAGCAGCTTCCAAGTTCACAACTGATTTAAGT
>NW_019295525.1:0-17728 GCF_000500325.1 Leptinotarsa decemlineata
TTTTAAAGAGTAACAATCTTGCTGCCACGTTTCCTAATGTAGAGATCGCGTTAAGAATTTTCTTGTGCTTATTGATCACCAACGCCAGTGGTGAACGATCATTCTCCAAACTTAAATTGACCAAAAACGAACTGAGGAATAGCATGAGCCTGGAGAAACTCAAATGGTTGTCGCTTATGAGTATAGAGCACGATGTCCTTAGAGATTTAGATTTCAAAGATGTAATCGAGGAGTTCGCCATTCGAAAGGCCCAAAAAAAACCTGTGTATTGAATAAAATGTTGTAAAAAATATTTGTAACTCGTGTTGTTGTAAAAAACATTTTTTATGGGGAGGGGGGAGGGGCCCCTAACGGTGACTGGCTCAGGGCCCCGGAAAACCTAAAAACGGCACTGCTGAAGCTTAAAATAGTTATATATCTTACGCTTGAGAAAGCGTATAGTGAAAATCATACAATAACCTGTATTAATGAGTTTTTTATAGATTTAAAAGTTATTCTTCGTACCCACCACGTACCGTTGATCGCATCCAAAACATTACATTTTCGGTACCTATTTTCGTCATGTTTGAGATGACTAATAAGTAATGACTAATGCCAAACCGTGCTTTGGACAACAACAACATATAAGAAGAAAAAATGAAGTGACTTTCGAAACTTGTCATAGAACAGAACCACAGAATACTAAGCAGAACGAGATCAGTCATTGTAGAAAAGGAAAACCCACTCCGGAGAACCGTCACTAATCGTTTAGTTGATAGTCTATATCTACAGTGTGACCCATTTTTAATGGAAACACCCTCCTAAAATTTGAAGTTGTAAACCGATTTTAATATTTTTTTTTTAAATGTCAAGTGCTAAAAGGTCTACCTTGGGACAAAATTTGAAATGTTTATTAAAATTTCAGGGCATACTACGGTATTTTTTAATTAAAATCATGTAGTTACCGCAATTCGATAAAATACACTCAAAACCTATTGCAATATACTCAAAACTTATTTCATGTTGGGGTATTCATGATAAAAAAGTAAGCAAAAAGCATGGCAATGTTCTTTCTAGATGTTATCCTTTAAAAAACTGTAAATAATTTTCGTGGCAACGTTAGTTTAAACATGTTTAGTATGTTACAACATTAGTTGTCAGTATTTTAATTTAAATTTGAAGTTCGTTAACTTCAAGTCTGACAAATGGTTAGATTAATTAAAATGCATAAAATAACAGTTTTGCAAATGACTGGTAGCGGAGATGAAACCCTAACACAACAGAAAGTAGCTCGCCTATTTCTTGAGAAATTCACTAATTCACCGCCCATATCTCAAAGAACAATAAGCAAAATAGACAAGCAGTTTCTCGAGTGGTTTCTCGATAAATTTTATTTATTTTTGACACTCATTTGTATTTCTTTTTAATCGTATTATCAAACAGCATTTTGAAAACAATGTAAGTTAAATTTAATAAAGGCACCTATAAACTATTTTATAAATATTAATGTTTGACAAAATAATACATATTTCTCTACTTATTGCATTTTAAGGACATGTCTCTATATTCATTTTGAGTAGTTTATATGCCTTTTGATATTTGCAATTCCAAATTGTAGGTGCTATAAATGTTTTCTGGTCTGTTGCCTTAACGTCAAATATAAAAGTTGAACTTCAACATGTGAGTGTGTGTCAATTTGTTTATAAACATCTTATGGATGGTTCTTGTTAAGTACTTCTTTTTTTAGGTATTGACGATGGTGGTCTAGAAGCGAAAGATCTCGAATTCGAAATGTTAGACAAGCGACTGCTGAAACTTGAAACAGTGAGAGAATCACTGAAAGCTTTGTTGAATTTCTCATTTTTTTTTTCTTTTCAGATGATGGATGAGTCTCATAAGAACGATGTTTCCAAGAATGATTTGAATAATGTATATAAAGATATGGGATCTATATCGGAAGACATAACTAGTTTAAAGAATAAAATTAGTGATGTGGTAGGTAGCTGGAAATACACAAAAATCATCAATTAGTATCTATGAATTATAGTAATTTGTTCTTCGAAACAATCTGAGTGCCAAGCAGAAAGTATAAAATCCTCATAAATTAATCAGATTTCCAGATTGATAAAGTTTTTTTTTAGTAGCATAGGAGTGATGGGGAATGTTCCTCAATTTGGGTTATTACAGCAAATGCAAGTTTGAACAGAATAAAGCTGAGTTTAATTCATGAGTTTTTCAAATTCACTTCGAAAAGTATTCAAATTTATGTTTCAAATGTTGGGTTTTATCAGAAGTCCATAAATCTTCTTGCCATCCAGATGTTCAATTTTTGTTTGGCAAAGCCTAAAGCAATGCCAATGACAGGTTCTGGTCCGATGAAGCTGCTTGCAGCACCCTCCTTTTCAAGGGAGTCAACAGTCTCATTGCCTTCCAAGGCAGTATGGCCAGGAATCCAGACCAGAGACAATGTTACATCTTCCTATCTAGGAGAGACAGTCTCATAGGTTCCTAGGCAGGTTGATATCTCTGCCGTGGGTCCGCGACTGAAAACAACTGCACCAGAACCGGAAGGTGTTTTGATCCATCTGTGAACCAACAACTATTTGCTCTCAATATTTCCTTCTCCCGGGGGATCCAATCCTCTCTCCTCGGAAACAGTACTTTATAAGGCAGTTCGTAGTTGACAGCTGAAGACATAAAGTCAGAGGTCATTTCCAGAATGCTGTGACTTTCAGTATCAACTAACAATCTGTTGCACTCTGCATTAAATTGATTTGTGCAATTGGTAATGTGCACAAGTCTATATGCGGTCCATCTAGCCTATCTCTCTCCAGAAAAATGTGGAGAGGAGGTACATCTAGAAGAATCTCCATGGCCGCTGACGGTGTGGTACTTATAGCACCACTGATGGCCAGACAAGCGTGTTTCTGTAAACCAGAGAGCTTCACCTGGGTCGTTTTCTATAAAGCCTTCGGCCACCAGGCAATTGCACCATTAGTGATCATTAGTTTGACAATAATCAGATAAATCCAATGGCTTTGTTTGGGAACCAAATCCTAAGTTTCACCACAAATCCTTCGACATATTCATAGGGGCAGCCTGGCTTTTTGTAAAACATTTTCCAAGTGAGCGTTCCAGGTGAGTTTTTTATCAAGGACAATGCTAAGATATTTCACCTCCGTTCCAAATGGAATGACTTCACCGTTGAGATAACTGCTGAAGTGTAACTAAAGGGAAACTGAAAAGTTAACCCTTTACAATATTCCCTTTTGCACAGGAACAACAGAACAGTATATCTTGTTTTTAAAAAGAGTTTGTTCGTCATATTATCGGGTTTAGTTTGTGTTGGTAGTTCTAAAAGTTGTTTTTACATTATATCTGCAGTGTAACACACTATTACCTTATCAAATGCCCCAAAAGCTTTCAAACAGTGGAGACGGAAGTGAGTATAAAGAAAGACGACATAGGTTTAAAAATTGGGTAATCGTTTAATGATGAAAGTGGTGGAAAAGAGAGCATCGGCAGAGGTTAATTCATTTTCAAGGGAAAATAAATTATATAAACATGAAGGATTTTCTCACAATGATATCCTTGTTTTCTCATTCATTTGGTAAGTGTTATTCCCTTAAGTTTTACAGTTGTTGAAAGGTAGCTAAGGAAAGGCTTAAAAATTCCAACACAAACACAATAAACTGATGAAATTGGCATTTCACTCTGTCCATCTAAGCAACGGAGTGCTCCAAAACAGTATCATGCCTAGTGCACGGGATCTCCCAGACTATTCTATTTTATTTCGTTTATAATATGCGGCTGGGGATAGGAAATTCTTTAGGTGGAGTGTGTAGGGACACAAATTAGTAGTTTCTTCTTCAAAAATTTTAAAATTCAAAATACCGTATATATACACACCACAGGCGTTAAAACGTAACTCAGAACTCCGACTCGGTAGCGATATACCTACATGAATTCCGCCAGCCGATTTACCCAATAGATGTTAATGTGCGTAGTGATCATGATTTGATCACGCCTCTATCATTGTTTGGGTTACTTTGTTGGATGGATAGAGTTTAGTAAAATTAATTTGTAGCTACTGTAGCAGTGTTACTTCTGTGATATGTGATAATAAGGAACAATATTACCTCGATCAAGAAATACGGCTTACGATCCGTTCTTATGTCGTTTTCAACTATGGTGAGCCATCTAGGATTCCAAGAAGCGGAAATTCGCCAAGCGCTTTTCTCAAAGTCGGAGAGATCTTGAGGGTTTTATCAGTTAGCAACGAACAGATTCAGTTTTACTGGCCTTTGAGATGTCTGAGTTCTTCGAAAAGGTAGACTTCAATTAGAAAGTTTCGAGTAATTCCAACATAAATCCTACGACAGTGGATAATTGATTACCTCCCTTGAGATAAATCTATTTTCGATTCAGGAATACTTTGAAACATTCTTTCAAATCCGCAGAATCGCGATGTTCTTCTCGTGTCTGGCTCAAAAACAAAAAAAGAAGGAAGAGACGGTTTCATTTTGAAGTCTCAAAATGTCGAATGACATAAACGGTCATAAAAGACTGATGAATTATTCGGAAAAAACGGTATCTTACAAATAAACTTTGTGAATATGCCAAATCCATCTGAGATAGAACGACTCGTTTTACTTCCTGACATATACAGGGCCATACTATATCATAGAACGAAATGAAATGTCTTTGTTAAATCGTAAGTAAACTATAAATTATATAAAATGTTAGACACGTCCTTTCTTATTATTGAATCTACTGGAGGTTCACTAAAAATTGAACCATTTCACAGATCTTTGAGGTAACGATTTTAAAACCGTAACAACACTCAAGATGAAGACACCTCTGTATTTTAGTCATTTTTGAAAGCGAAACAAAATAACGATATTTGCTACTATCGCAGGAACACGATAGGCTGGGTTTGAGGATGTCACTCGGGCAAAGTCTTGCGAAAAGTGCGACCCATGAAGGTCAAAAATAACTAAGTGTGTCACCCTGTATAATCAGACAAACCAGGAACATAAAATGTCTTTCAAAGAAATCTGTTTGAAAATTCATTTCGTTCATTATGAAATGTCTGTTAGTTTAGGAGTTTATGACGATCAGTCATACAGATTAGCACAGCTGGAACTTTAATTCATAATACGTAGTGATGGAGGAATTTTCTTATATATCCGACTTAATGAATATTAGCCTTTATCTATTATAATATAGGGTGGACACTCATTCATTCGTTACAATGTTAATTCTATTTGTCACCAAACATTTCGAAGAGAATTCATGTCTAAGATTTCATTTCGAAGAGAATTTGATTTCAAATATTACGTTCTTGAATATACGGGTCTGAAACTAGTGAATTAATGAATTCAAAGATGATGAGATGACAAAAATTTGTCTAATGCAAATGATTCTATTTCAACTCATTCTGATTATTCATTTTCCAGGAAAACTATAAGAGGGATATGTACGTCTTCAAAAACAAACTAAACAGAATCGAGAAAAAGGCCGAACAAGTGGATGAACTCATCATTAAATATGACCGAATTAAAAAATGTGCTTTTTATAATAAAATTTGTATGTGAGATGTTGTGACTGATAATTTAAGAATCTGTGCATATGTAAATCTAAGATTACTTTAAGGAGTCAGTATTTTGTATTTTGTGGAAATGCACTGCCACTGCCATTGTAATTTTTTACTTATTTATAATAAAAACAAACTACAAATATATGACTTATCGATTATGATAAGATTTTTCAGTTAAATAGCGTATATCTTTCTAAGGAGACTGCAAATCCCATGCTGAAATTTTAGGGGGTCATCTGATAAATTTGAAAATGTATTGATATCACTGGTAGGTAAACACACAGTTTGATGCCGGAAATTTTTTTACTGTTTCTAGGTAATTTAGGTCTGCTGAATTCAAAAATGCCACCAGATTTGCTCCATCAGATCGTTTCCAGAAAATACCACAAGAGANGTAGGCTGCTAAATATTGGAATGGGTATCTGCTCAAGCTGATGTGGAATTGGTCTTATTGCTGAATCCAGGTTAGGATATGTCCACGTATGTCGATTGTTACGATTAATGCCTTTTATATTCACAAGACAGAAATAGCAATCGTCAAAATGATTTTTTGGTTCCCTTCATACCATTGAAACGCCAAACTTTAAACATTTTCGTTGTCCTTTCGTCCACTGTCGCAAATTTTCAAGACAAGTTATGCACACTACATGTAGAGCCCAGGATTCATCTTGATCTCCTAAATGAACACCAAAATAGGCTTGATATGCCCTTTTTATAAAATCACAAACTGGTTTTCTACTTTCCTTAACAATGTTCTCGCCACATATGTAGCAAAAACCTTCGGGTCATTCACACAACAATAGAATGCAGTCGACTTTATAGGAATGTATTAAGGCAATTTCAGAGAAAATACTATTTACTTATCGGACAATAGGTAAGAAGCAATTAGCGCTAATTTCATGTTATGGACATTTCCAATAAGTACACTTCAATTAGAAGTCATTAGTACGTGTCTTAGAATTTGTAAAGTTTCTTTATAAACATATTGCAATTATAGTGATGGATTATACAGAAATCTAAGAATATTTAAGTATGTCATAAGTATGTTATATCTCGAAAACTAGAGCTAATACAAAGAAAAGGTTTGTATTTTTGGAATCAGCACAAATGAATTAACCAAAATCAGTTGATTTTTTTCGGCAGCAAAACAAACGTTTTTTTTTGGTAGGCTGTGATATTCACAGTCCTGAAACAGAAAATGTGTTTCAGCGTTTAAGCTGTCGCTTAACTCAAATGATTTTCAAAAGTTGCAAATACTTGTATATTCAACTTTAATCATTTGTGAATGAAATTAAATCACGCCAGCCTGCTTGAAGAAAGCGCCAAAATGAGGCAAGAAATCATCGTGTACATATAGTAGTTGTTTCGAGAGGGCTTTTTTTTCTAGTTTGTGTCTGAAAGTTACTTCTTTGCATTATGTACACATCTTTGTAAGAAGTTTATTTTGAAATTAATTGCTTTCTTCCTTTCTTTAGGAGATTTCCACATTTCTTTGTATAAAGATGGTGAAGTAGAAAGCCAAAAGCTTTCTTTTCCAAAAATTATTCTCTCCTGAGAATATATCCCTCTCAATTTAAAAAAATTAATAATCTGAGAGATTCAATCGTAGATCTAGTTCGAATGCTCATAGATAGAAGTAACTTTTGCCATTGTATCAAAAGAAGTATGTACTAACAATTACGAGCCCCATCATGAGGGTTTTAATGAACTTCATCTGATACAGTCATCACAGCTGACGTGCAATAAATAAATCAATCTACAAAAACGTACAGGTATATCTGAAAATTGCACACGAAACAAAATTTCTGGTGATATCGAGTCTGATAAATTTACTAGTTAATACCATATAATCCGGTCAATCTAGACATTGGAAGACTATAGCTATAATCAGTTACACTAGCGTACAAAGTAAGGGACTGGATTTCATTCTACCTGATATTCTTATATTTATATTTACCAATTGAAAAATATTTTTACTTGAATTACAACTTCAGAGATGTATATACGTGGCATACTTATGCATATAATGACGATTACAACTTTTACATCTTTTTGACTCGTCGTATCTCAAAAACGGTGGCTCTAAGAAAAAAAAGTATTGATACATTTTTTGTAGAGAATTTCATGATCTACAATTTTTATCTGAGATTATTTTATGATAAAAATCGCGAAAAACCGATTTCTTTCGAGATTTTTCACCTTTGACCTCGAATAAATTTTTTTTGAGGCATCACAATCATTCGAAATTTCAAATTCTTATTTTTATCTATGTTTTGAACAATGACACGCATTTGCAGCTTGTTGTAAATTTATGTACCTTCACTCTTATTTTTTAGTCTAATTTGACAGGACTAATATAAAACCTCCCACATAAAAATACTGATTAGAACTGGTATGAGGTGCACGCCGCCCAAAGAAACTGCCGACGTTCGGTAACCATTTAGTGTTTACGCCATTCGAATTGACTTCCTATATACTATACGAAGCAGATGAAAATGGGAATTTCACAGAGGCAAGACGACTTTGGATGTATGACGCTCTTCCACGGCAAGACTCAAACAGTCTTTGAAACGAAAGTCACTAGGTCATCTATTCGATGTTGTGAAATCAAACTCTTGAGGTAGGTTACTTTCTTATCAAGTTGTAGCGGATAATGAACTACAAACCTCATTATTGGCCAGAAGGTGTTCTTGTTGAACGTTTCAAATTTTGGAGATATGTTCAAATCTCGGATAGTTGTGGACAGCGACCGTCTTGACGAAATGAGGTCTCTTCNGGAAATAATAAAAAATTATTATAATTATTATTACCAAATTGAAATAGTAGTACATATAGAAAGCCCACATATTCTTTCTGTCTCTGAATCATGGTGTTCGAAACTAAATTTAAATAAAATTCATTAACCTAATTATATATCAGCAGCACATTTCATCCAACAAAGTCAATTCATGGTGGCGTGTCGAAATTATGAATTCAAAACAGTGTATAGTTACAAGATATCGACCTCCAAATGGATCCTTAGAAATATTCATCTGGATATTCTCATTCTACTCTTACTTTTCCCAACGACGAAAAGGCCGTGGACTTTCAATCTTAGGGTGTCTACACAGCAGAATTGTCTCTATCCAAAGCCTGTAAAGTCATCAGAAGTTCATATTCCCTTCTCATCTTAGTCCGCGATCATGTGAGACCAGTTATTGTAGCGTTTCTCTTTGAGGCAGCTGCCTAAGCGGCTGATGACTTCACTCCTGCGACAAAACGAGGGTAAGCCGACCTTTTTCAACATCATTGAAGACCATGGCTTATCAAAGCACCTGAACTTTGATTTCCTCAGATCTAGTGGGAAACTAGATCTGCTAGAATAGTGTCTCAAACAACTTAGTCTACCGTAGACGTGTGATAGGCATAGAAGTTCCTGAGACCAAGTACAGGGTTTGCCCTGAGGCGCCTTTATTCAAGAACAAAACACAAGAACTACTGGAAAATCCTTGAGGCACTCTAAGAGTGGTGCTTGTGCGAAAGTAGCGACGATTCACATTGGATTTGAATCGCAGGATATTAAATCCATTTGGAAAAACATGTCCAGGAAGTATATTCCACATAAACGCAGTTCTCCAAATGAAAGAGTTCTTAAACAGTGAAGTTCGAAGGGTACTGAATTAAACCTCAAAACGATAAGCACCCACAGTCCGTCGCGTATTTTTGATATGTACCGCTCGTTAAATCAAATGTGCCAAGTCACTTGAACACTTCCCTTGAAAGTATATATGGAAGAGAGACAAATCTCCAACCTTTCTTTGGTGTTCCAGACTATCAAGGTTGCAAGTGATGTTCGCGTCACCAATCTGGATGGAATCCAGCAGCTTAAGAGTATGCTCAGCGGAACTCCATACATGAGAACAACACTCCAAAGAAGGTCTGATCTGAGCTTTAAAAGCATCAGAAATTGCTAAGGTGTGTATAGTTTCCTGGTTCGGAACATTGTTCCAAATTGAACGGAACTGGCCAATACTTGATATAAATCCATATTAAAACTCATTAATACACTTTTTCTATGATTTTCAATATAAAGGGTTTTACAAAAACCGCTACACGTATTTCGCTATAAAATAGCGTTCTCAAGCGCAGCGCCGTATTAAGGCATGGGCCACCTGGGCCCGGGCCCAGGGCCCCGAGGTCCTGAGGGGCCCCCAAAAGTTCGTGTGAATGACAAAATGTTTCTCAGAAAAACATCATTGAAATTTTTGAAATTATAATTTATTGAAATTAAATTAAAATTATTGAAATTCTAACAAAAGTTATAATTTCTTCCGNCTTTTTTTAAAAATCTTACTTTTTATATTCAAAAACGGCTCTGTTAAGTTTTCGTTGTAACACACTTTATAAATATGAATGATTTTCTCACAATGATATCTTCGTTTTTTCATTTATTTGGTAAGTGTTATTCCCTCTAGTTTCACAGTTGTTGAAAGGTAGCTTAGGAAAGGTTTCAAAATTCCAACACAAACACAATAAACTGATAAAATTGACATTTCACTCTGTCCATCTAAGCAACGGAGTGATCCAAAACAGTATCATGCATAGTGCACGGGATCTCCCAGTCTATTCTATTTTATTTCTTTTATAATATGCGGCTGGGGATAGGAAATTCTTTAGGTGGAGTGTGTAGGGACACAAATAAGTAGTTTCTTCTTCAAAAATTTTAAAATTCAAAATACCGTATATATACACACCACAGGCGTTAAAACGTAACTCAGATCTCCGACTCGGTAGCGATATACCTACATGAATTCCGCCAGCCGATTTACCCAATAGATGTTAATGTGCGTAGTGTTCATGCTTTGATCACGCCTCTATCATTGTTTGGGTTACTTTGTTGGATGGACAGAGTTTAGTAAAATTAATTTGTAGCTACTGTAGCAGTGTTACTTCTGTGATATGTGATAATAAGAAACAATATTACCTCGATCAAGAAATACGGCTTACGATCCGTTCTTATGTCGTTTTCAACTATGGTGAGCCATCTAGGAGAGATCTTGAGAGTTTTCTCAGTTAGCAACGAAAAGATTCAGTTTTACTGGCCTTTGAGATGTCTGAGTTCTTCGAAAAGGTAGACTTCAATTAGAAAGTTTCGAGTAATTCCAACATAAATCCTACGAAGTCTAACAAACTGAAACAGGTTGTAACAAATATTAACTTAGTAGAAATTAGACAAAAGTATTTTCTTCATCTTATATTTACTAGGTTAGTGCTTGATATTGTTAAATTTTGAATAAGCATTAGCATCATTGTTGACTTAAACTTTTTTCAGCCTCTTGCAGTAAACCTTGCCTCAATGGTGGTAAATGTGTGAAACCAGAACTGTGTGCCTGTTTAAAAGGATTCTCAGGGCAACAATGTGAAATCACATTGAATATTCGTGAGTACATACTTTATATGCTTTAATGTAACAATAATAATAAATTTTTCGTGTTCACCAGTCATGAATCTACTATACACCATACATACATATATTATCAACTGTCCAGCTTCCATGTCTTTATGACAGCTTGACGATGGACATGGACATATCAATATAATAATAGCACCCTCTTATCTCATCCAAAATTTCAAAAATAATTTTCCTCCGTTTTTGAAACCTAAAAAATCTCTGGTAAGCAACCCTCAATTGCAAACAGCTTTATTTCCTTTGACACACATCAGACAGTAAGACACATTAACTCCTCCACAAAAATATCTTTCAATGAATATAGTAAGTCTTTTTTCACTATTGATAGTCATAGAGGATATTTATTATATATTCTAAATGGATTACAAAAAATTGATAGAATAACTCTTAATACAAAATGAGATCACATTCCCTTAGTATTTTCAGAATACTTATTCTAGTTACTTTAAAGGTTCCTTTCGTTTCAGAAGATTCTGTAAAAACTTTGAAATGCCTCATGTAACGAAGAGCTTCAAACTATATAGCTCACAGCTAATATCAGTCAAAACAACATAACATTAAAGATTCATTAGTAGCGGCTGGCACTTAGCTCCAATTGAACTGAATGTTAAGTGGAGTTGATACCAGAGCCATTGTTATTCGTTAATAGCACCTAAAAGAACAACAGCGAGAGAACAACAGGTTTGGAGTTCCCATGACACACCAATAAAATAATGAACTTGATTTCTATAAAACCACTAAACAGTTCCTTCGGGAAGGAATTGCTTCATACAAATCTGTTTCACTTACTTTTTCTGTCATACACCCAAAACACAGTGACAAACAATAACCCCTTCACAAAAATGTCTTTCAAAGAATATACTCAGTCTTTTTCCACTATTAATAGGTACGTAGGTACCTGATAAACCGTACTCTTAACATCACCATTTTACTTTCTATATTTTAGAATTATAGCGTAAGTTCTTATAGACCTATTCAAAATGAATTTTCTTAATTATAGCAATCAAATTACCGTAAGGTAAAAAAAAAATTTATTAAAAAAAATTCCATACATGTTTAACTTTTTTTCGTCATTTGATCACTCCCATATAATCAATATGGGAGTGATCAAAAATNGACTGTATAATATATGACGAGGCGATTGTTTTATAAATTGAATATTTTTTGAATCTGAATGCTGACGTTTTATTTTACAGTGTTTCGGGGAGGAGATTGAATATAACCCCTTCAATTCAGAGATTGAATACTTTTCATGCTAAATGTTGATAGCATTTTTGGCCTATTGATTTCGAAGCGAAAGATACTAAATAATAATTTTTTGTCTCGTAGTATAGGTACATAGAGAGCATCACTCGCGTATCTGTTTTTGAAAAGTATCATTCTTAGAAATCATTTTTGCGTTATTTCAAGTGGCTTTAAGTAGGTTTTAGAAACCCCTTCCCATCCAACTATTCCATATTTTAGGTGTGATTCTATCAAACTTTGGTAAAGAATTTTAAACTGTCTGGTTTCAAATATGTCTGCTGTTCTCCTGAATCTATATAGAATACATCGTAGTTATTTTACTACATAATCTCTATGTGAGTTCCATTTGAAGTGCTTATCAATCATTATACCAAGATACTTAGTTTTATCTGCTAACATAAAGGTGAAGTTATTACCGATTGAAATTTGTTCGAAGTCTAAATATAATATAGAAAATTCAGGTCATAAAATCAGTTTTGTATCAGGCGAATTATTCTTCTTGTGTCAATCAGAATTTTTTTGAGAAATGCATGCTGATGACATCTGATGTTAAATTTTTTAAGTTGCATTTTGTTTTCGTATAATTGTCATTGATTTTCTTACACAATTTGATGTTTATATTTTCATTTCAGCGAAATGCCACAAACCGTGCCTGAATGGGGGAAAATGCGTTAAAGGAAATATATGCAGCTGTCTGAAAGGATTCGGTGGTTCTCAGTGTGAATTAGATTTTAACAAACGTAAGTGATTTCACTTGTTTATAGTGAACAATTGAAGCTATAATTGAATCTGTGATAAGGCCAATTGGTATTGATATTTTCATCTTGGACAGTTTATTTCAAATTTAGCTCCTGAAACTTCACTACCGCCAGCTAATTCCTCCCCCACCGATAACCCTTTCAGTTTTCAGGAAGCTCGTGTGAGCAAAAATTTTTAGACTGTCACATTATACCTCTTTGAACTGATAGATACGGTTTTTATAAATTAGATACTACTAATATCAACTGTGATCTTAACTTACTGAACCCCGTACAAAAAAACTAGTGCAGGAAAATGGAAAAACTTTTCATTTTCTGATAGATAAATCAATATAACTAAATGATAAATTCCTGCATGACTACTGTATAATCAGATCCATACTACTTTTATTTTGTCATAACGTATACTTTCCATGGGATGGCAAAGAAAGGTCAACCCCCTACCTTACAAATAGGATTCAAGGTTTCATTCTTGTATGACACTGATTCTAAAATATTTGAAATATTTACTGAAAATAGAGCCATTCAAAATATGTTATCAATATTAATCAATATCAATGATCAATTCGAATGTATACATTTTTTGGGTAAGGTTATTCAAGACCATACGGCAATGTAATTGTCAAAAGTAAGAATTACTATTTTATTCAGTTATCAATAATCAGTATTGTTAAAATTATATAGTTCTGAACAACCTTCATTTATTTGAAATTCAATAAATTATTGAAAATCAACGTCTACAAATATATTTCTCAATTTATGATTTTTCTTTCTTTATACATATATGAACTCATTGTTACCCGCGACTTCGCCCTCGTAGAATTTGATTTGTCACATTAAGTTTCGTGACAGACCATTTTAAATAAATAGTTGCAATACATTTTTATCAACCCAAAACTTCAGGTTTCCAACTTCAAAACTGACGAAACTCAATACAATCTTTGAACCCCTATTTTTCCCCATGGGGGTTGAAATTCCTGATTCCCTTTCTTGATGCTCATCAGGTGATGCTTTCTTTATGCTCATATTTCAAGATTCTAGGTTTTCACTTTAAAAATACAGTAACTAAAAAAATATGCCAACTTGCGTAAGTTATGAGTAGCTTCGAGAATCGAAATATTTTACCTATAAAGAAATTCCCAAAACTAACACAACCGTCAACGCGTCTGTCCGCGTTCGGGTCGCGTTCTCGGCGATGGCGCTTCATTGCTCAGACCACCCCTCTACCTCCGCGTATCGTCCCCCGTCGTCTTACAGTAGGCGCGATGCGTAATGGCTTACTGCGTTGCGTCAAGCTAGTCTTATCGTGGTAACTTTTAAACGATTCGTCCAAGTTACTCAGTATGAAAGACAAAGTTCATATAGTGTCACCATTAAAGCGCGCACCATATGGGAAACTTTTTTTTCGACAAGTNAGGACTCTAGTCTACTAACTCTCTACTAACTTGAACTGATACGTCAATGATAATATATGCGACACATCAAAATGTGCATCAAGTGCTTTTATGTTCTAATTATTACATCTACTTATTGCAATCTAATAGAGTTTTTTTATTGATTTTATGCACACTTGTTCACTCTTTCAAAGTAACTTCATCATCTGGTCTTATTTTTTCAAAGAGTAATTTAATTTTATGTTATCCCGTCCATGGAACTCGAATAAACAGTTCGATTTTGACAGTATCGTTAAATTTTAATTGCAAAGATGAAATGCGAAACCGGTGACGGAAGCCAAAAATCATCATCTGATTGAATATAGTTTAGTCAACAGCCTTGATCATTGAATGTTTGATCCAAAATACATTGGAATTTTGGTGAATACACTAACGAGATATCGTTTCATCAATGCTGCCGATACCTTTATAGTTTAGGAAAATTAGAGTTTCTCGGTTGAAAAAATGTTTTTTTTGTAATTTGTATCCAAAATCAATGATTCAATTTTTTTTGTATCTCCGTAAGAACAATCCATTGTACATCCTCCCGAGGAGTTGTCCTCCTAGGTCAGCGACTATACTGTTCTTTCCAGGAAGGTGGACGGGTCACTGAGAGACATCTCCTTTATATCGGCAGGTGTAGGCCAAGACTCGCCGAACACACATTGTCTTATTGGCGATAATTCCGCATAGGACATGCCTGACAGTCTCATCCTCCTGTTCACACATCCTGCATAGAGGTGTGCCCACTAGCCCTATATTAAGGAGGTGTTTCCTTAGTTGACAGTGGCCAGTCAGCTTCCCAGGGTCGTCCAGGGTGATCCTGGCAAGATTGCATCCTTTGATTTCATCCCATCTCTTAAGGGATTGAGCATGAATGTAAAGTTTAGCTAGTTCCGCAATTGTCGAAGTCATCAGGCCGTAGGTGCCACTGGGTTCCACATCCAGATTATTCATATGTTAAATTAATCGACAGTAAAGAAACAACAGTTTCTAACAAACATTTAGCACCACGAGGTGAAGGGGGGTATCTGGAACAAACTGCCTCGAAATAGTATTCTACTCCAATCGGCATAAATCAAGAGTCTTCATCATACGAAAATGATACTGAAGATTGTTTTGAAGATACGGAACCCCCCAGATAATATATCTAGTGAACAAATCAATTCAAGGGCAATTAGCTCGAGAGCTAAAGTCTAATATTTTTCTCGTGTATAATACACATTTTTTTTCTGTGACGGGAAAAACGACGATTGAATATTGAAAAAAATATATTATTACAATATGTTGAAGTCAGAATAGTTATTTATGTATTAAGGGAATTAGGAGGGACTTAATTACCGATGGCAAAGTTTGCGTCCCGAGGGCCTCTGGCCCGAGGGACAGCAATTGCCTGAGGTTATTAAGGCTCATTAATTCCCGTGGTACATAGATAATTTTATTTCTGACCGATTTCAATAAAATTTTGTTCATTTTTGAAATGGAAAAATGTACCAATTCATTACCTTCCCGGTATATTTGAATCAGGTACCGTTGATTATAGTAGAGTTTTCTTGTTGCTAGGTTGTTGCTATGTTACTTGTTTATAAACAGAACTTTGTTATCAAGCTGTGTTTGCGGTGAAAACGTGTTTTCTACCCCAAATATAATGGAGGATATTTTGAAAAAAGCTGAACAAGCNTCGAACCATACGCGTTGAAATTGGGGCAATAATTGTAAAGTGAATTTCAGGTTTTGGAAAAACAATGTTTTCCGAAAAGTCAACCACTAAAACCTGAGTATAAATATTTCACTGTGTTGAAATGATTTTTTCAATTTGGGGAATGTTGTTGTTCCCCACAAGGTTCCCCACAAAGCTTTCCTTCCCTACATTAAAGGTGTAACTGACAAAATTGGCCAAATTCTCAAAAAACAGTATATAAAAACGATATTCACCGCCAACAACAAATTTATACATTCTTTCATTCTCTCGAAGACAAAATTATCAATGAATCCCAGGGTATATATGAAATTTCATGCTCCGATTGCGATAGAACATATGTAGGCCAGACCAACAGATGTGTGACAAGTAGAGTATACGAACATCAACTTGCTGTCCGAAAGTCAGACCCAACCTCAGCCCTGTCCAAACATCATCAAGAGAAAGGACACAACATAGACTTTGAGAACACCATCGCCACAGCGAAAACACTCCAAGCTCGAATAATTCGCGAGGCCATCCAAATAGAAAAGCGTTCTTTTTGCCTGAACAAACGTGATGACGGTCAAATACTTCCAACTGCCTGGAAACCCCTAATTTCCCGATGCTCACCCCCCGCACCAAGACGTTCGGTAATGGTAATCACCCGAAGCCCCGCCTCCACCTTTCTGCTTGAGTAGCCTCCGTCGATATGAATACCACCTAACACCTCAGTTCAATCTGTTATTTTGTTCATACAGTTGTTATTTTCAAAAATCTAAGACATTTCTAGAAAGGACTTCTTAACTGAGCTTGATTCAGTGGTTAATACTTTCATTGAGTTATAATCCATATGGTGGTTAAACTTATTGACATAGTCTGCTAAAGAGCATCTTTCTGGATGTAATCTACAGTTACTTTTGTGCGAAGTAATTCTAGCACCTAATGATCGTGAAGTTTGGCCAACATATATCTTATCACATGATTGACACGGAATACTATAAACAACATTCACTTGGTTTACCAATGGAACCTTGTCTTTAATTTTGGTATGTATTGATTTTATGGTAAGTACCGTTTTATTGGCTATTTTAATGTTCGGTAAATTCTGAACTATCCTAGTTAGGGAATTATCTCCTTAATGAAGGGTAAGGTTGTGAAAATATATTGGACTGGGGCATCACTAGTTATATTGCCATTGATAGAGTGGGTAGTTAAATTCGTAGTAAAGTTATTGTTTTCTAGGGATGTTGGTGTATTGAACAAAATATTATTTATCAACCGAAGGGGATGAGAATTTTCTATGAAAAGATTCGAAAGAATTTCAAGGTTTTTATTGTGGAAACTTGTATCTGAGACAACTGAAAAATAAGTGCTAAAAATCACGTGTTGCCCCCCTTTTTTGGAGTGTTGTGCCCCCGAATTGTTTCATTTTTGATTTGTATCATGCATGTATCATGTATCATATACAGGATGATTCACGGTGGATGGCACATTAGACATTTCTGGTGAACCAGACAACGGATCACTTTGAAAATTTAATGGAGGGCATAGTCGGACATTCTCTAGCCAACTAAAATATTTTCG
>NW_019295526.1:2115-12793 GCF_000500325.1 Leptinotarsa decemlineata
GACAGTAGCGTTGTGACATTCTCCTAATAATATCGACATTTTCGTCACTTCAGAAGTTGCAAATACCTTCAAAACGATGGAACAAAACTGCTGAAGAAGATTTGGGTATAATTTGTTTATTATTTTTGGACAGTGTGACAAAATTATCAGCAGAACATGTAGAAAGTTAAATGAAATGTATCCGAATCTACCGCCAATGAACCTCAAGAAATTTATACGAATTAGGAACAATTACTGATTTTTTAAATGTTTTCTACGAATCACAGTAAAACAAATTGTGGCTCCTCATACCTTTGAAACTGAATAACTTTAGACATGTAACAGTAGACAACCAGCACCTGAAATACGCAATAGTTCGTTTCATTCATTTGGAAAGGAAGTTGTAATTCTCTTTTTTTTCATATTCGGAAAATATTTGTTTCAGGAAATACTGGCATATCTACTTGCTTGTTATGCTGCTGTAGTTGTGAGAGAAAATACCATATCGGTTGTTTGGATCCACCTGCTGATAAAAAACCAAAGTGCCCATGGCGGTGCCGACACTGTTTGAGCCACCATGATAATGTTATGAAGCCGAGGAAAGGCGAATCTGGAAGTGCAGTCCGTAAAAAAATTGACAAAGTACGTCAGAAGATGAAGGAAAAGAACCAGAAGTAAGTATTCAACTGTTTGAAGTGTAGGAAATTGTAATTGATTGAAAAGTAATCCTCTGAAGGTTTGAAAGAGGTGGCTCAAAAGTCTGCATCGGTATATTCATGTGACAAGGTAGTATGATCAAAGCCATATAATGAGAATTCAATATAATGAGGGATATAGTGAGGCTTGAATTTGCTTTTTTTTGAGGAATGCTAAACGGATACTGAAATTTCATCATTCCTTTGAGAAACCCCACTTGTGTGATTTTTTTATGCAGACCAGATCAAAAATATATTTTTTGATTGTAATACAAATTATGAAATTGTTTATTAATTCAGCTTCAAATCCGTTGTTTACTGCAATTTGTTTGTTAGGTTTCCTTATCGGGTAGCTTGAGTTGACAGGTTAATGATGTAGCAGGTGAACAATTGTTAAATTCGTTCGGCTTTGATTTCAGCTTATTGCTGATTTTAATGTACTTTTTCTGTTGTCTAGTCTGATGTATGTGATTACCCATTAAACATTAATTATCTGCGAACGCTTTCGACAGTTGGTAGTACTGTCATCTTCTAGGCACTCCTCAAACTGTACTTGTCATCCTGTCGTCTGCCTCTTTATACGGTCAGAGCGTCTTAACTCAGGTATATCAGGTACTCTTCTTTGTGTTAGATCTTCTCTAGGAATGTGTATGGTTTTTTTTAAACACAACAAGACCTCACATTCAATATATTAAACAAAACCATACACATTCCTAGATAAGATCTAACACAAAGAGGAGTACCTGATGCAGTACAAATACAGGCAAATTTATCTAAAGTACCTGAAATACCTGAGTTAAGACGCTCTGACCGTATAAAGAGGCAGACGACAGGATGACAAGTTCAGTTTGAGGAGTGCCTAGAAGATGACAGTACTACCAACTGTCGAAAGCTCTCGCAGATAATTAATAGAAGATATAAAGCTTCAAATTTCTTTTGTAAAATTTAATATTGAAATGTTATGTTACTTTCAGTATTTCAATATTGAATGTGAGTCACAAAAAGGATTTGAAGCTTTATAACTTCTATTTAATTATCTGTGAGGCACTACTCAAACTGAACGTGTTATTGTTGTATGTCTTTTTATACGGTCCGAACGCCTCAATTCAGGTACTCCAGGTATTTTAGGTAAATTTGTCTGTATTTGGGTTACATCAGGTACAATTTTCTTCTCCTGAGGATGCTAACTTTGTTGGCGAAACGCGCGTCGAGTGCAAAAATATCAGTTTGGTGTTAGGGCAATTGATCTCGAAAAAAGTTATTCAACTTTTCTTTGTATTGGATCTTCTCTAGGTATACTGTTTCTAGGAGTGTATATTGATTTGTTCAATATATTGAATGTTAGGATTCTATCAGGAATAATTTTTGGGGTAGATTCTTTTACGGCATTCTATAATATGCTAATGAATTTGTAACATTATTCTCTGTGATATTTTTAAGTTCTTTTGATAGAGAACTATATGCTTTTATTGCCTGATAGTAAGCTCTTTTCCATAATATGTAGAGTTATAGCTGGGAATAGCCAGGACGTTACAATGCCTGGTATTATTTGAATATTGACCACAGATTACATAATTTTTTTGCAAAGCAGACAAGATCCAAGAAGTACAACAAGGGCACTGTCAAAATATCAAGTTAGAACTCTTTGAAAGAGCTTCTTCAATCTAGAGTTTCACATATAGACATGTCTCGCAGTTAATTGATTTGTTGAAAATTACAATCCCTGTTTTGGTGACATTTAGTTTAAACATATTTGTCTCTGACCATCTGGCCATACTATTCAACATGCCTGAAGCTTTATATGAGAGTTATGATATATTAGTTCCTGTGATAGTGACTGATAATAATAATGACTGTCATCTGCGAACTGGTATACACTACCTAGATTCAAGGCATTGGGTAAATCGTTTACATATAGAAGGAAGCGTATTGATCCAAGGATCGAGCCCTGAGGTACACCCTGCCCAATTGTGACTCGACAAGATATTAAATGATTTTGTCTTGTGGATAGTTGGATACATTGATAAATAACTGTACTTTGTTGTCCAAAGTCTGAATATGTACTTTGCATGAAATCATGTACAGAATAAAAACAATTTCGTATAAGGTACTCTTTGATTTTCCTTTTGAACAAATTAAAATTCAATTCAGTCACATTATATGGAAGTTTGTTGAATAATTTAACGTACAGAGAATTTCGAGTTGTCCCGCATTGCTAGTTTCATAATTATGATGATTTGAGTATTTGGAGAGTAGTATTTTGTTTTTATCTGTTATAATCTTATATAAACCAATTTGCAATATAAATATTAATCAGTTTTTCATCATATATTGTACTCACTTAAAAAAATCTCTGTGTATACTTAAATAAATTCATACATATGTCCACTGCAACAATTTTACATTCTTTATTAACAACAATTTTTCAAAATACATTCTAATTGTTTTCAACGATGTCCTGATAATTCTGAAAATATGGTAATTTGTTTCAGGTCGAATGATTCAAAACCTACAACAGTGCCTGCAACAGCGACCTCAGTGTTACCTTTAACTCCAACACCAAGCAACGAAGATGTTTTGAAACGCCAAAGTAGAGTTTCAGCCCTCAGTGAGAGTGATAACAGCGATTTTGAGGGTACGCCAACTCCCACCAAAAATACACTTCCTCTTGAAAACCCCCCTTCCTCCAATCCCATGTTACACGACAATGATCAGTTAGAAACTCATGACCGCATGTCCAAAGAAAAGCAAAAATTTTTCAGAACTTCGGTGTTCAATTCTGGAAAGAAAAAACGTAACACGGCCCAGCTTTCCAAAAAACAGAAAAAACCGATTGTTGGAGATATAAAAAGCGTAGATACAAAAATGGAAAATGTAATTGATGAAAAAGTAACTCACAGTAGTAAAGTTGGTGATCCTGATCATTCAGCTAAAAATAGTGTTAATCCTAATAGTAGATCATCATCCAAAAAACCTAAAAAAACTCTCAAGTCTCAACCAGCTGCTCCTGAAGCTCGCGAAAGTTCGAAAATTAAGGAAAATTCACCATGCAAAGGAAAGATTGATACCAAACCCAAAAATGATATAAATAACGAGAGTAAAATGTTGGAAGAAGATAGTAGTTTTGAAGATAGCTCTACTTCCTCTTTTTCAGACTTTGATTCAAACTCTTCTGTGGATAATTCAGATTCGATCGCAAGTATCAGGAATTCCAAAATTCTACAAACTTTTTGTGTAGGTGACGATAAGAAAAAAACGTTTGGTAGCATAGGTGGTATTCCTATAGACAAAGATGTACCTTGGGGGTTTGCAGCAGCGGCTGCTGAGGCTAAAAAGAATGAATTGAATCAAAATGGATCAAATAATTCAGAGAAAACAAAATGTTCAGAAAATTTATTTCTCGCTGCTTTGAAGGAGGACGCTCGGCTCAAAGAAATGAAGGAGAATTCCTCAGAGCAGGTCGATGATACATCAACTCTAGATAAAAGTCAGAAAGCCCCCGGATTCGGTCAACTCAAGGGTCTGTTTGATGGTCTCTCTCATCTGTTTGCTGCCCCTTCAGAAAGTAGAGCCAGTAGAGCACAACCCAATTATAATCCCAACAGGAGAAAACCAAAAGACACTAAAGAAGAACCAATCAAAGAAGATAAAAATGTTCCGTGTGAGAAAGTTGAGGTCAAAAAAACTAGAGATTCCATAAAAATGGAAGAAAAACTCGAGGTAGATGATAACCATCCTATCAAAATATTTCCTCACCCCAAGGATAAGATTCCCAAGTCCATTCCCACACCTGACACCTCAATCAAAAACGATCCTATACCACCTTCTATGACACCATCAGGGCTTGTTAAAACAGCGGTCAATTCGAAACAACACGAAAGAAGAAAATTGATAAAATCTGAAGTGCTTCAGGCCACTACCAAAACGGTCCCAAATTCTCCACAACAAAAATCAAATATTGATGTAGATGGTCGTGCCACGAAAAAACGCCATCAAATGGGTACAAGTCCACTGTCTGTGGCGCCGTTTACCAACAGTCTGACGGGTAAGATCGGATGTCCAAACCTACCATATTATGACTGCACCTCCCTCTCCGTCATTCACCCTAATACCCACCCTACTATTTTAATAGTTTAACACCTTTTTTTCAGAGCACTCCAAAGAAAGAAATTGCAAATATAACTTATTTCACTTGTCTTCGAAGATGAGTGAAATTATGAAAAACTTTTCAGTATTCAAAGGCTTGTATTTTCATTGCAAATTTCAGCGTTGGGTCAATAGCATCATATTCGTTGATCGACTTGATATTTTATTGTAATTCGCCTGCTTGATCAGGCAATTTTTTAAATATCAATTTGTATTTGAAACATTTTCATTTCATTTTTATTACAATTTACTTTGATTATTGAAATTCCAAGGAAATTCAATTTTTTTAATTTTTATATAGCATGATTATTATATTACCATTCAATTACCATTATCATTAGTACCAAGGAGATAAAGGAGGTTAAATAGCAAATATAAACATATACTAGATGTACTGAAAAGTTCGTAAGCTAACAAACAGATGGCGCTACTAGTATTGAATCCATATGATTTTTAATTAACCCTAACCTCAAAAGACACGTACAAATTTCACAGCTGTCGGACTATTAGTTTGTGGGATAGGACATTTTGAGTGAAGCAACTTTTGTTTGATGAAAATTGATAAAAAACAATTTTGTGAGTTGATAAAGCATTGCTTTTTGGCGAAAAAAATACTGTAGAAGCCAACATATGGCTTGATAAACATTATTCGAATTTTGCACCAGAAAAATCAACTGTTGAGAAGTGGTTTGCTAAGTTTAAACGAGGTGAAATGCATGCAGCGGCCTCCACAAAGAAGCTGTTACCGACAATAACATATAAAAGGCCACAAAATTATTTTGTATGACCGCAAAGCGTAGTTGGTTGAGATAGCCGAGGTTCTAAAGATGTCAAAGTAACGCTCACTGGAAAGAAATTTACCACCGATGAAATGGTAGTCTTCGAAACAGAGGTCTATTTTGAGGTTAAAGACAAATCATACTATAAAAATGGTATCGAAAAATTGTATGACTGCTATACTGGTTGAATCGTATTCGAAGGCAACTATATTGAAAAATAAAATCAAATAATAATAATAATTGGAATTTATTGAACAAAATATGTCTGTAAGGGAGTGATCCTTGTTTGGTTTGGGAATTGTAATTATTGTGCCCATTTTCCAATTGTCAGGTATATAATGCGCTTTAAGGCAAAATTCATAGCTTTTTTATGATATACTTGTGAATGCCATAATCAAGCTTTCTCAACATTTTTCTTGTGATATAGTCATGCCCTGGAGCTGAGTTTTTTCCCTGATATAAGATTTCAAAATATTCTCCTTCATATACATTAAATGTATTATTTTCTTGTACGGGTATCTGCGAAAAGAAGTTTTCATACCAATCGCTCACATTTTCATAATGATTGTGGTCAAAGTTCAAGATGACACGTTCTGTGTAGCTTTTTCAAGTTTTTAGCAAATACGTAAGCTTTTTCGGCAGGTAACTCATTCAATATTGTTATCTATAATATTTTTAGTATCTATTCCAATCTTTTTGTATTTGGATAATTTCCATATTTCATGCCAGTAAGATTTGCCTCTCTTTTCATAAATGGCTTCACATATTTGAATCCAATTGTGGGTTCTGTATTGTTGAATCAAATTTTGAATGTTCTTGTTAAACTCATTAATCGAAGCTTTAAACGTTGGATCTCTGTTTGCTCTATATTCACGATAAATCTTCCTTTTTCTCTTAATCAAACTCACAATGAATGGAGAAAGTTCATATTTACTTTTGGGGTGAATATTTTATAATTGTTTCAGACAATTCATTAGAAAATTCTTTCATTTGTTGATGCTTGATTTCATCTTCCAATTTATTTTTATGTAACGCATCATGTAGTCATTCACTTTCTCCAGTTTTTTGGAAGTTGTAACGTATGATTTCTTCTGCTTCTGTCTTTTTCTCCATATCGAAAGATATTTTGAGAGCTAAATGATCAGATCCCAGATCGGGTGTTACCTCTACTTCTATAATATTTGATATAATGTTATTTGTGTTGGTAATACATCTGGAGTTGTGTCACTGTTTGGCATAATAAATGTTGGAGGAGTTTCTCATTTTTGGAAAGGAGCATTTGTCAGGAAGGTATCTTCTTCGTTCTATTGTTGACATTGAAATCTCCGATAATGATAGCATATTTATAGAGACATGCTTTTGTAAAAATGACCTCTTCAGTACGAGCTGATGGATGCATGTACACTAAAAAAGTGTGCAGTTTGTCATCTAGGAAGGGGATTGTGAAGTGTATGCATTCATTGAAATGATGGTGGCTGAACTAGAGTACCCCCTCTGATTCGGTTATGTAATTGATTACCATTTAGCTGTATAACTGACCAGTCTCTGTATGATGTGTTTGAGTCGTCTTTGTTATTTGCTTCCACAAACAATGAACAATCAATACTATTATTCTCAATGTAGTTGCAAATGATGTGTTTTTTGTATGAGTAGCTGTTTATGTTGCAATATAGCAGATTAATTATTTTGGACGTGAATGTGCTTGATATTATTGTTGACTGGTTCTGTTGGAGAGATTAAGCCTTCAGATCCAAGATCGTAGATGAGTATATAAACACGGTGACCGGAAAATACAGCTGCGGTATCTTCGTTGAAATTGTTTTCAAATCTGTTTCTAAATTTTTGAATTAGTTCCTGTCTATTAGTGTTTATCGGGTTGTTCAGTTCATTGACATATGAGAGCTTGTTCCTTGGAACCACATCCTGTACATTTCGGTGGTGAGGTGGAAATACAATGGTTCTCTGGATGTTAACCCTGGCATTTGGGACATTTTGGTTGGGTGTTACAGGTTTCTTTTGAATGAGAGAAGGAAAGGCATTTGTTGCAAGATTTTGGAGTTGGAGGGGGAGGTTTAATTGCATAAACTGGATAGTATCGAAATTTGTAGTAGAATCCATCTTTCAGTAGGGTTTCAAATGTAGTGAGTGATCCACTGATAATTCTTATAAGTGATGTTGGTAATCCGGTTTGTCTGAAGATGATTCTTCTGTAAAATCTGTGTTCAAAGTCGTTGTTATTCAGATGGTTGCTTATATTTTCTTCGCTGATTTCTCGTTCTATGCCACTTATAGCTTTCTGTTTGTGAGACTGATTCGGGGGCTGTAGAATTAGGTTGAGTTTCTCTGAAATTGTTTATCTTTTCGAATAAGTCTTTCAAGAGTATCTGTAACTATCTTCAGATCATTATTTGTTTTGAGAATGAATCCTTTCTGTGTTCTAGTTATTTCATCAGTAACTTGTTACAGAATGCTATTCTGGAATACCCTGTATCTGCAGCTAGAAAGAAAGTGTGCTGGTATTTTTTATGGGTAATTTCTTTCATCAATAGTGAGAAGTTTTTGTATTGTTGGTTTTTTGGATTGGAATGAATTCTATTATCTGTTGTTTTTGTGGAGGTTGAGGGATTGGAATTAGTACAGTTGGGTGAACCCAAAATAATTCGTTGGATTTCTTCTGGATTTGGATGACTTCTTTTGGATGCACTTTCCAGATGTCTTCTTGGTTTTCGTTTATGCATCACTTTTCTCCATTGTCCATCATCCTGAATTTCCATTTCACTATAATATTCCTCTGTTTCGGTATCCATAGTTGAGTTCTATACAATCACATGTACTAACTAGCAGGAGCAAAATAGGTGTTCACTCTTTGGCTGATAAATGTGAACTGGTAAAATCAAATTTTATCAAAAACCTTTTTTTCTCTATGTTAGCCTACGAACTTTTTAGTCCATATTCCATGAAAAACTGAGATACTTTCCTATACAATTTGTTTTTCTTGTTGATGGTTGGCCCTTTGTGGGTTTTACATCCTCTACAATTTTTACCTGACCAGCTGCTATTTATAGTGAATTCAAGAAATCCTAGAATTAACAAAAATTTTCTGATTCGTGCTTTTCATAATACAAGTTGAATTATTTATATTTGATAATTTATGAAACCAAAAAGAAATATCTTTTTTTCATTAGGTGAATTGAAACTACCGCAGCTTCCTCCTGGAGTAACGCAGAAAGATGTAGAACTATTCAAAGATACGCGTGAGAAGGCCTCGGCAGCAACGGCGGCTCTTTTAATTCCACAGCCGTCTAAAGTAGAAACGGATCCCAGTTCCACAGTTTTGTCTCCATCCCAAGCTATTTTAGATCAAGGAAGATGTCCTGCTGCAATAGAATTCGGAAAATATGAAATAAAAACTTGGTATTCCAGCCCCTTTCCTCAAGAATATGCCAGGTTGCCGAAGCTGTTTCTGTGTGAATTCTGCTTGAAATATACAAAGAGTAAAGCTGTTTTGGAAAGGCATCAAGATAAGTGCACTTGGCGACATCCTCCCGCGACAGAAATATACAGATGTAATGAGTTGTCGGTTTTCGAAGTGGATGGTAATGTAAATAAGATTTATTGCCAGAATTTGTGTCTTTTAGCCAAGTTGTTCTTGGATCACAAAACGTTATATTATGATGTGGAACCGTTTCTATTCTACGTATTGACAAAGAATGACAAAAAAGGTTGTCATTTGATTGGATACTTTTCCAAAGAGAAACATTGTGTGCAGAAGTACAACGTGTCTTGCATAATGACCATGCCCCAGTACCAAAGACAAGGTTTCGGCAGATTTCTGATAGAGTTCAGTAAGTATAGCTTTTTTTGTCAATGTTCCTTCATAATTTTTCGCACATTTTTTACTTATTTACTCTCTTTATCTTAAATAGATTCTACTAGTACTATGTTGCTGTATCGCTGCTGTTTCAATGTTTTATCAGAATCAAAGAACTTAGACGTGTGCAGTGTTATAGAACAGTTCTTTCAAAAAATTGTTCTTAAGCGCCATCTAGTGGCGAGTTACATAAAAATTGATAGCCTAAAAACCTTCTCTATGAAAAATTACTTATACATGTCAAGTTTCATCACGATCGGTTGAGCGATGTAGAAGTTTATTACTTACCAACCAATCAACCAACCAACAAACATCCATTTTTATATATTAGATTAAATGTGATATATTCTAACATTGAACAACATTTGAAAACAAACTTGAGAATAGGGCAACTTTGTTGGTATGATAATGAAGTTAGAGAGTTAACCAAACCATATAAATACTTTAAAACATGTTCCAATGAAGTTGACAAACGACTCAAATGGATTATTTATGAAAGTTGCAGAAATGAAGTTGTTAATTTACTGAAAATGAAAACGACCAATTATTACACTGATAAAATCAGTAATTGCTTGAAGGACTGTAAAGCAATAAAATTGCAAAAAAAAAACCTTTGGCCGCATAAACAGTTGCTTACTGTTTCAAACTTTCATTACAGTTTTCAAATAATTCATTCTGTGAAGACTGTCTGTCTGTGAAGACTGTGTCTGTGAAGACTGTCTGTTCTGTCTTACCATGGTATTCATCTTCATGAGTATAGTTCAAGTAAATGATATAGTGCAACCTATCTTCCAACAGTTTCCCTTTAATAATAGAATTTACATACTGGTGTGAAGTAAATCACCTCATCAATAATGCACAAAAAATGGTCTCCATTGAATTGAGTAGTACTTTAAAGCACAGTAATAAATTATCAATAAATGTTGGTAACACAGAAGTTCACAACTCGGAATCAACGAGATTTCTAGGCCTCGAACTAGACCAAAAACTTACTTTCAATAGACAAGTTGATGTGTAAAAAACTCAACAAGCTGTACTTTGACTTGAGACTTGAAACTCATTACCAATATGAAACATTTCAAATTATCTTTGAAAAAGTTTCTCATCCGCCATGCCTTTTATTCATTAGACGAGTATAAAAAACTTAGCGACTAGGCAGTTTTGTTTCAATGTATTTTAACATGTGTTTATATTTAAATATTTTTTAT
>NW_019295527.1:0-15818 GCF_000500325.1 Leptinotarsa decemlineata
GGCCGTTCCACGGTTGAACTTTCCCCGACAACAGGAAGTTCGGGGACTTTTGAGTTTGGAGTTTGCATATAAAGTCGTCAGGAGTTCGGATCCCCGTCTCTGCATGGTCCATGACCATGAGAGAGCAGGAATTGGAGCATTTCCCTTTAGGATAGCTGCCCGAGCACCGAACAAGCTGACCACAGCTCTGTCACCGAGTTCGAACCTGTTCAGCAAAAAGCTTATATAAAAGCCGCAAAGATCACCTCACTTATGCGAAAACACAAGGATAAGCCAATGCATGAGGTTTTCTTCAATAACATTGAAGACCATGGATTATTAAAACGCCTGATTTTCGCTTTCTTCAGGTCGAGTGGGCTGATTCGAAAACTGAGGGGTTCATTATAGCTTGCCAGGATGATGTCTTTAACAACTTAGTCTACCGCAGTCGCGTGATGTGTATAGAGGTTCCTGACACAAGGTGCAGGGCCTGCCGCGAGGCGCCCGCCTCCCGGCAGGCCCTTCTCAACAAACATCAAAACAAAAATAACACTCATAGTAAAGTATTTTTCTTTGTGTGAAGCATCGTAAAACAACACTCTTTTTTAATGTTCAACAGGATTCGCGAGTTCCCTGTGAGCGTTGGGCATAATCTCAATTCTGGTGATAGAAACAAACACTGGTCGCACTTTGAAAAACACTTTTCATCCCCTTTCACATAAACTGAATCACATACAACGCAGCGTCGGTCGCTTCTTTAAAGTTCTTTGTCACAGGTCACTATTTTAATGGCTTCTTAGGGGGCATAGCGGGTAGAAATATCTCAATGATTACGTGGATGAATTATAGTGATGCCACTTGCTTGAGACGATTATGGTGCTATGTTTGATGTACCGGCATTCTTGAAATTTTTTCACTCTCAGACAATACCGAAGTACTATAGTTCAGACAAGTTCAGAAGGAATCATAAAAAATAAGAATTTATCTTTCTTGGTCAGATGAATAGTTTTGAAATTGGTGTGTTTATTGTACTTCACTATGCGTTTTTTGTTTACCACCTACACCCGATACTGCTGTAAAATATCAGGTGATAAATTTCCAAATCATTGTGGTAATAGCACGAAAATATGTTCATTTTACGAACAAATACAGATACTAGACATGGATACAAAATGTTAAACAACTAATAAAACAGTATCAATCACGTAGAACAAACAGAATTATCCACTTGGAGATTAATGTCGAAACAAAACATTGCTCTTTTTCTTCAGCCATTAGAAGAGGGTGTTATACGTACAAACTAATTGGGTTCATTTTGTCGAGTGTGAATAGGTGTAAGCCACAATAAACCTTTGCGTGTTGCGGTGGATAATTGAATATTCCCAACCACTTTTGACATCACCTAACTTAAACTGGCTGACTTATTTGATTTTTTATAAGACATAATACAAGCACTACAAGAAAATCCTTATGGCGCTCTTAGAACGGTGATTGTGCGAAAGTAGCGATTCACATTGAATTTGAATCGCTGGAGACCGAATTCATTTGGGAAAACGTTCTCATGAAGTTTATTCTACATAAACGCAGTTCTCCTGATGGAAGAGTTCTTAAACAGTGAAGTTCGAGGTGTACTGTGTTGAACCTCGAAATGATTAGCAGCCACAGTCCGTCGCGTATTTCTTATATATATCGCTCTTGGTCGAATCAAATGTGCCAAGTCACTTGAACACTTTCCGTGAGTATCTATAGAAGAGAGACAAATCTCCAACCTTTCTTCGATGTTCCAGGCTATCAAGGTTTCACGTGATGTTCGTGTCTCCATTCAGGCGGATTGTTCTTTTTTGGATGGAATCCAGCAGCTTCAGGGTATGTTTGGGGGCAGAGCTCCATACATGAAGGTCTGATCTGAGCTTCATAGAGCATCAAAAGTTGCTGATGTGTGTAATAGTTTTCTGGTTCGGAGTAGTGTTCTGAGCTTTCGAGAAGAAGCCTTTGCTTTTGCAATTCAAGCAACATGATTGTGCCAAAACATATTGGTGTCCAGTTCAACCTCCAACAAACTTATCGGAGCAGAAAGTAGAATTGTCTGACTTGACATTATTATATCCGGTTCGGAGACATCTTCTTGGAGGAAACCGATGCCTGTGTTTTGTGGCATTGAATTGAACCTGGTTACTTTCACCTCAATTTGAAATCACTTCTAGATCCTCATTAAGATATGCAACCTCCTGCTGCCGGTGAAGATGTGCCTCCGTAGGCAATGTCCTGGAATCCAAATGGAATGAAGAGACAAGTGTGCTGTCATCAGCAAAGCAATATATTGGATTCTTTGTTTTTTCCAATAAGTCGTTGATAACATTGTAGAATCTAGTGTGCGAATAGTGGGTGGTGCCTTTTCTAGAAAATCGACTGTTGAGTGGGACGCAAATTGTTCAGCTAGTAGATTTGCTTTTTCTATAGCTGTTGTTGCAATTGAACCATCCGCTTGTGTTAGTGGTATAATTGTGAATTTTGTGTAGTTTTGATTGACAGCTTCAGCTATCGACCAGAAGGATCTAAACCCGTTGGGATTGGTAAGCAGTTTATCCCTAATTCTCTGATTGTGCTTCTTTGCTTTCAATTATCCTAAATTTGCAGATGTTTCGAGCATTAATTTATAATGTCATAAAAGAGTACAATACTCTGATAGAAAGTAGGAAATGATGAAAATTTTATGAATTTAGCTCATTGTTACCTGAATTCATAGACTCTAATATATAATATCATTATTATATTCTGAGAAATGTAACATTCCGTAGTCTACTTGAGCGTTAGAAATACTCTAGAACGTGTTTTCATTTTTTTCCCATAATTTCAATGTACAAAAATGGAGTTTTTCACTTGTTTGAGAATAATTATTGGGAGAGTGAAATTATTGAAATCATGAATTATAACGTGGTTTCAAATATTGGAGAAATGAATTTCATACCGATCATACCATAATTTTATCGAATTGTAAAAGGGACCTTTTGTAAAAAACGAACTCAAATAATATCCTATATTTTTTACTGCATAGATTCCAATTATTATTCTATAAAGATTCCAGTTATGTTTGTTACAATGGATCTTTTCACAAACAAATTTTTGGCTTGGGAATGTGTAATTGTATGTCATCCATTTGTGCAGACAGAACTACAAAATATATGCATAAAAAAGTTGTCATTTTCATTGATATGTTGACGATATTGTTACTTCCATTCCAAATAATAAACGAACTGAAATATTAAGACACTTTTCATAGTTTCATCCAAAACTAAAATTTACTCTAGCAATGGAAGAAAACAATTCGTTAGCATTTTCAGATACTAAAATAATCAAAGATGCAAACCGAATTTTAAAGGTAGACTGGTATCACGAACCAACCTTTTCTGAGAGATTTTTAAATTATTTTTCGAAACATAATTTTCAGAGTAAAACATTATACGGAATTTGAAAACAAGAGCAATTTCCATTTCCAATTCTGAATTCCATATCAAAAATCTCCAACTGATTGAGAATTACCTAGTAAAAAATAATTTTCCACTGAGAGTTGTCGTTCGTATGGGGGCGACAGCTGATTAACGGAAAAACAGATTTCAAACAGATTTTTAAACAGATGGTTTTTGAAATAGTACCATTATCAACACGAAAAAACTACTTTTCGGTGAGTTATTTCATTAAGAACTCATTATTACTTGTTAAGTTGAAACGATAATAATCATATAAGTTTTGTGGAAGGTATGTTAATGAAAATTCATTGTTACAGAGCCCTGAAGAAGAATTTAATTAAATTCGAAACGTCGCGTCGGTAAGAAAACAAATGTTTTTTTAAAAAAATTGATCCTGTTATCCAACCAACCTTTTTTCACAAAAATTATTGGATCACTAATCTAGTTAACTTTTTTTCCTAATGTTGAGTATATTCTCCAGGTGAAATTTCAGACTGCTTTCGAAGAAATAATCACGATTTTTCTGTTCATGACGACTTATACCGAATGAATCTACAGTCAGTTATTTGATCAAGTATAGTTGTACTACAACTATAAAATAAGTTGTGACTACACTGATTATAGAAAGTATTGTGGAGCGAGTTATCTGAAAGAAATTTGCAGCATAAAATTTTGGACTCAGTTCTCTGATGCGTTTCATAAAGATGTTGATCCTTTCGTGTTCTGTACTTCCAATTGGCATGTTGATTTCCATGGTGATGCAAAATTTCAGAAGTGTTTGTGTTTGTCTCGTAGTAGAGTCCATGCAGAATACAATTGCTATTATCTGAAACTGAAAAACCTTTCATCAGGTAGGAAATACAGGAAAACATGCAATTAAATCTATTCTTAGCACGGTAAGAGGTAAAAATTGGGAAGATAAGAGACATACAGACGGTTTTATGCAACCTGTATTTGATACCTCCCAGATGCTTTATAGCCAGAAGGATTCATCAACTTTGAATATTACTGAAGTTTTTTCTTTTTTCCCAACACCAAACCGTTATTTACACACCTCGACAAGTCTTTCGATCACCAAGTGATCATCTTCAAGAGGAAAATCAAACTAATCATACTTACAAAGTTACCCTTATTTATACCATAGATATCTCTTGTAGGTAAAATAATATGTATTTATTCACTTTCTTAGTATTGTTTACAGTAAATATACATGTACATATAGAAATGAACAGTGAACAAATAAAATACATCTTACGAGGTAAAATGATCTGCCTGTGTAGGATTAAATTTACCTGGCGCCCATTAAGATCTATTTGAAATTTGCTAAGTTGTTTAACCCACTCCCGTCTCCACTGTTTAGCTTAGCCGCGGATACCCATCTGTCTTATTTGTTACCGACAGATGATTTAGTCCCCTCTTGTGGTTTGTGAGGTGACAAATGTGATAGCGATCTTTCATTTTTATAAACAAACTTTCATAGCCTACTCGATATAATTAATTTAATTTGCAAGCGGACAGTTATAAAAATTATTGAAATCAAATTTGGCTATAAAGTAATATGCATCGATATAGAAAATTGTAAATATCTCGAAAACGATCACCTCCAGCGTTGTTGAGGAAGTGTACCTTTTTTACTTGGAAAAGATGTGGGAATTAGGTTTTCTCATGAAAAGTACCAAAAGTTTACCGTCAAAAAAGTTAGGGCAATTAGAAATAAATAATCTTAGCGTACGCAGCGCCTTCTAGATGTTACATGAAAATTAATACGAAATTATGATTTCCCACGTCAAAAAAGACCCGAGTACCAAATTTCGTGCAAATAATTTATTTTTTGCAAGAGTTATTCTCAAAAAGCGAACAAAAAATTGAATTCCAACACCCCGTATCTCCGAACCGAAGCATTTTCCGACACAAGTTCAAATAGACTTTTTTTTTTAAATTGTCTCAGGAATACGTCACTTGAATATTTTAACGTACTTATGTTACACCCTGTATACATTGCTGCTGTTGATTTCTTCTGAAATTTCAGTTTTTTTTACTATTTTCACTTTATTAACATATGAGCGATTTTCGACCAATTTTCTTTTACAAATTCAAATTGAATAAAACACTGGCGAACGTACTATCCGACTTTAGTTTGCGAAATTTTGTTCTGCAGATTTCAGCCTCGAAGATGAGCTCCGAGGACGAAGACGAGGATTAGAGGATCCTGGTAGAGACTGATCCATCATAAACGTTGCGAGGGATGGTGGAAGAAGGCGACGTCAGCTTCCATGCGGTTTTTTTTATGGTTTACAACGTATTGGAAAGGTCAGAAACCTCGAAAAGTGGGTGCTCCACGATTTTGACGATCCGCAGAAATTGTCACTGGTCGAGGTCTGTTCTTCTTTGTGCAACCGAAACAAACCTTTTCTAGATCGGAATGTCACGTGTGATGAAAATTCGATCCTCTATGGTAACAGGAGATGTTAAGGACAGTGGTTGGACATCGATGAGTTCGCCAGGCACTTCCGGAAGGCGAAAATCCACCAAAAAAGACCGTGGTTACCGTATGGTGGCCAGCGACTGAGGTGATTAACTATAACTTTCTGCAACCGGGCCATACCATCACAGAGAAAATCGACGAAATGTGCCAAAAATTGTATCAGCAATGACCGCCTTTCTACTCTCAAATATCAAGCTCATGGCGGCTTGCCGCACTGAGGCAGAAATCCTGGGCGGACAAATGCAGAAGGCAAACCATTAAAGTTCATCAATTCAGTAAGGTTCAGTTCATTGTGTTGTGATAGTGAATGCCTGTTCTTCCACCGAACCACTGAAGATAGGCAAAAATGACAGAGTATCCTACATAGAAAATACAAAAAGTTATCTAGAGCACAACTGATAATTGAACATAAATCACTGTCAGAGTAGGTGTTCAAATAGTGTTTTTCTGAGATAAATTCGAGAAATATGCAACAAAAGTCAATGATAGATACAAGGCCTAGATTTCATATTAGGAGATATTGTGCCAAAAGTTAACAATTTTTTTGAAATAACATTTTCGTATTTCTGGAAAAATAAGGGTACTTCACTCTTGTACCAATTTTAAAGTTTTGACTCTGTCTCTCTATAAAAAATAGATTAATCTAAAGTTCCAGATGACTCAGGACTTTTTGTGAGGAGTAAATCAAAAGTAAAAAGTTTTCCATTTGTAGAGAATAATTTGGGACATACTGTATATGCGTCGAATAACCAAAAAAGTGAGTCTCAAATCCTTTATGATTTCTAGCATGTTGAAGAGATATAATTCACAAAGTGCCTCATGCACTTTGTATAAAACACATTTGTATAAAAACAAATAAGGAAAATTGTTGGTAAACTCGTTAGGAATAGAAACCAGTATCTTTATCTCGCTCTCCGATTGGACAACTATCGTTTTCAACTTTTGAAGGAAAAAATCACGATTTACTTGATTCACTTGTCTCTCAACACTGCCCCTGACTGAGACTTCAAAAATGCAATGCAAAGATTGTTATGAACATCCATGTGATGATATAATATTGAACAATTAAACGATGAATTTCATTAGTTCGGACTTCCATTGTCTAATATTATATAAAATAATTTGAAATCCCTGAAAGAATCAATAAAAAAGAAAAGAGAAGAATAGCTGAAAATAATGATTATATTAAGCAAAAAAGAACCCTGGAATGAAATTACAGTAAAATAAAATACAAGTTAAAATAGTACAATCAAACAAGAAATGAAAAATTTGGAGATTCCAAGCCAAGTTACTCCACGACGTATCGATTGTTAGTGACCACAATCGTCTTTGGGTGATGACTGGACTAATTCCTCAGAGAGACGACTATTCCGCTTCACCTGTTTAGCGGGACATGACCGTTTGGGGGGGAGTTGGCCATTTTTCGCTTGTTGTTGGATTTCCATATGTTGCGTATCTCTATGCTAGCTTGACTGAATACATTGTTGAACAACATGTATGCGGCTTCTTTGAATTTCCTCCTAAACCAATGTTACTCTCTGTGTATGATCTCAGCTTGGGACAACTTCTGATTTACTGGTTTCCCCTCGCTGTGTGTGTTTCTTGTGCTCAGCAATGCGAGCTTTCAACGGCCTCTTAGTTTCACGGATATAGGATTTTCCGTACTCACAGGGTATCCGGTGAATGCAATTCTTTAAATCGTAGTCCGCGTTTGGTGGCTTGGTTTTCGTGAGGCTGCTACGGATAGTGTTTCCGGATCTGAAACAGGTTCTGATGTTGTATTTGGACCCATTTTTTTTAATTCTTTTCGATAATCCTCTGATGAAGGGAAGTGCAATCACTAGTTGTGACTGCTTCTCTTTCTTGCGAGGCTCCTGCTGTCTTGTAGCCAAAGTCTGTTCCACCTTCTTGAGTCTTGATGATTCCTCTTTTAGTCGATTGACAGTGATTGGATTCGTGGTTCAGATACTGTCCCGTGTGAGTGGGTTTTCGGTATACAGATGTTTCCTCTTCACCACTAAGAATGGTAATTCATTGTGGACTTCCTTCTCCATTGTGAAATTGATGGAAGGTTTCACGCTGTTGATGTGTTTCAGGAAGGCGTCTAGTTCAGTATTCCCATGGTTCCATATTATGAAGGTGTCGTCAACGTATCTCAACCAGACTCGGGGTTTCTTGTTCTTTCAGGGATTTCAAATCATTTTATATAATACTAGTTGTTGCCCGCGACATCGCTTGCGTAGAATTTGATAGTTGTAGTACTAATTAGTACTATGTTGCTGTATGACTGCTGTTCCAATGTTTTGACAGTATCAGAATCAACGAACTTAGGCGTGCGCAGCGTTATAGAACAGTGCTTTCAAAAAAGTGTTCTACAGCGCCATCTAGTGGCGAGTTACAGAAAACTTGACAGCCTAAAAACCTACTCTATGAAAAATTACTCATACCTGTCAAGTTTCATCACGATCGGTTAAGCGATGTAGAAGTTTATCACTTACCTACCAACCAACCAACCAACCAACCAACCAACCAACCAACAAACATCCATTTTTATATTTCAGAACTATGTTATTGTATCGCTGCTGTTTCAATGTTTTGACAGAATCAGAATCAACGAACTTAGGCGTGCGCAGCGTTATAGAACAGTGTTTTAAAAAATTGTACTACAGCGCCATCTAGTGGCGAGTTACAAATAAAATGATAGCCTAAAAACCTTCTCTATGAAAATTACTTATACATGTCAAGTTTCATCACGATCGGTTGAGCGATGTAGAAGTTTATCACTTACCAACCAACCAACCAACCAACCAAGCAACCAACAAACATCCATTTTTATAAATTGGATTAGACAATGAAAGTCCGAACTGATGAAATTCATCATGAAACATTGTCTATCACCTTCAAACAATTCAATTATTATTGTTAGTACGTACTTTATGAACAAGAATTTTACACTAAATGATAATAATGACGCATAGCAGAAAATGTCGTATGTTACAATGCTTGTACAGATAGAAGTTTGTAAAATATAAAAACGAAATTATACGTCAAGTTGACTGAGGTGTGGTCGACTCACGGGCTGTTTTAGTATCGCTCCTTCATGTATATCTTATGCATTTTACAATGTACATACGAGTATAATTCAAACTGCAATGATATGACAAGGTTCACAACGTGCCGTGTGCATGAGAGATAAATTTATTTAATATGAACATTGTTCAAAACACTGTTCCATTCAACATCCCTCTCCATAGACCCAACTTTCATTCAGTCAAGAAGTTGGTGAGTCTCAGAATGATAAATTGATATTGTTTTTTTTTTTGAATTGTTCCTATACTGAAATATTTTCATCAGTTGATATTTGTTATCACATTGAATTCAGACTGAAATGCATGATTTTTTGACTATCTTATTGAATGAAATATTTCAAATTATAACCATTGGCAGGAATACCAAATGAACTATGATTCTATACAATGAAAGAAATTCTTTATTTACAAGAAATAAGTTTGCTACTGTTATCTGAATCACCATATACAGAGACTTGGACTGTCGAAAGACAGTGTGGTGGTCGCCTGTATTTGGAAAATGATGAAACAGCAGAGCACATACTTTGTACCTGCCCCGCTGCGGACTGAATCAGGTTTTTAGAGTTCGTTAGAGCCGTACTCTCACCATCTGACCTGAAAAACCACTCAACATACAAACTAATTGGCTTCGTCAAGAAGCTGGGTTTATTTGGTCGACTGTGAATAGGTGTGAGCCACAATAAACCCTTGCCAGTTGCGGAGAATGATCGAATAGACCCTCTCACTTTGGACCTAACCTAACCTAACCTGTTCACTAGATCACTGTGACGACAAAGATTTAACCAGTTCAGCTAAAAGTGTTTGAGTCGAATCTTTCTCCTTATCAACAAACAGCAAAACAAAAAGAACAATCATAGTAATGTATTTTTCTTTGTGTGAAGCATCGTAATACAATACTCTTTTTAAATGTTCAAACAACAGGATTCGCGAGTTCCCTGTGAGAGTTGGGCATAATCTCAATTCTGGTGATAGAAACAAACACTGGTCGCACTTTCAATAACACTTTTTATCCCCTTTCACATAAACTGAATCACATACAACGCAGCGTCGCGTCGGTCGCTTCTTCAAAATTCTTTGTCACAAGTCACTATTTTAATGGCTTCTTAGGGGGCATAGCGGGTAGAAATATCTCAATGATTTTGTGGATGAATTAGAGTGATGCCACTTGCTCGAGACGATTATGGTGCTATGTTTGATGTACCGGCATTCTTGAAATTTTTTCACTCTCAGACAATACCGAAGTAATAAAGCTCAGACAAGTTCAGAAGGAATCATAAAAAATAAGAATTTATCTTTCTTGGTCAGATGAATAGTTTTGAAATTGGTGTGTTTATTGTACTTCACTATGCGTTTTTTGTTTACCACCTACACCCGATACTGCTGTAAAATATCAGGTGATGAATTTCCAAATCATTGTGGTAATAGCACGAAAATATGTTCATTTTACGAACAAATACAGATACTAGACATGGATACAAAATGTTAAACAACTAATAAAACAGTATCAATCACGTAGAACAAACAGAATTATCCACTTGGAGATTGATGTCGAAACAAAACATTGCGCATTTTTTTTCAGCCATTAGAAGAGGGATAAATAACACGGGTTTTATACATACAAACTAATTGGGTTCATTTTGTCGAGTGTGAATAGGTGTGAGCCACAATAAACCCTTGCGTGTTGCGGTGAATAATTGAATATTCCCAACCACTTTTGACATCACCTAACCTAACTTAAACAGTGAAGTTCGAGGTGTACTGTGTTGAACCTCTAGACGGTTAGCAGCCACAGTCCGTCGCGTATCTCTGATATATAACGCTCTTGGTCGAATCAAATGTGCCAAGTCACTTGAACACTTTCCGTGACAGTATCTATAGAAGAGAGACAAATCTCCAACCTTTCTTCGATGTTCCAGGTTATCAAGTTTTCACGTGATGTTCGTGTCTCCAATCAGGCGGATGGTTCTTTTTTTGGATGGAATCCAGCAGCTTCAGAGTATGTTTGGGGGCAGAGCTCCATACATGAAGGTCTGATCTAAGCTTCATAAAGCATCAAAAGTTGCTGAGATGTGTAACAGTTTTCTGGTTCGGAGTAGTGTTCTAAGCTTCCGAAAAGCAGCCTTTGCTTTCGCAATTTCAGCAACATGATTGTGCCAAGACATATTGGTGTCCAGTTTAACCCCCCAACAAACTTATCGAAGCAGAAAGCAGAATTGTCTGACCTGATATTATTATATCCGGTTCGAAGACATCTTCTTGGAGAAAACCGATGCCTGTGTTTTTGTGGTATTGAATTGAACCTGGTTACTTTCACCCCAATTCGAAATCACTTAAGATCCTCATTAAGATATGCAACCTCTTGCTGCCGGTGAAGATGTGCCTCCGAAGCCGATGTCTTGGAATCCAAATGGAATGACAAGACAAGTGTGCTGTCATCAGCAAAGCAATATATTGGATTCTTTGTTTTTTCCAATAAGTCGTTGATAAACGATTAAAAGAGGATTGAAGACAATTTAGATCCCTGGGGAACACCAGCGTTGATGGTGAAAGTATTCGAGAGATATCCATCAACGGCCACTTGCAGGGAACGTTCTTTCAGGAAGCTAAAGAACCATACACAAAAATGATCCGACAAGCCATAGCATTGAAGTTTGGCTAGCAAACTCTCATGCCACAAACGGTCAAAGGCCTTAGAAATATCAAACGCAACAGCTCTTGATTCTACATGTTTCTCGATTGCGTTATTCCAAATATGGGTGACATACGATGGAAGGTCACCTGCTGATCTTTGTTTCTGAAAGCCATATTGATGATCGCTCAAGATGTTGAAGCCTTCCATATATTTCAGGATATGGTGGTTTACGACTTTCTCCATGATTTTTGATATCACTGATAGCAAAGCGACTGGTATATAATCATTTGGAACATTTTTCTTGCCATTTTTGGTGATAGGCTAAACGCGAGCAATTTTCCAAGAAGGAAAAACTCCTTTTTCATAAGACAAGCATTGTGGAATCTAGTGTGCGAATAGTGGGTGGTGCCTTTCCTAGAAAATCGATTGTTGAGTGGGACTCAAATTGTTCAGCTAGTAGATTTGCTTTTCCTATAGCTGTTGTTGCAATTGAACCATCCACTTGTGTTAGTGGTACAATTGTGAATTTTGTGTAGTTTTGATTGACAGCTTTAGCTATCGACCAGAAGGATCTAAACCCGTTGGGATTGGTGGGGAGTTTATCCCTAATTCTCTGATTGTGAAGTTCTTTGCTTCCAATTATCCTAAGTTTGCAGCTGTTTCGAGCATTAATTTATAATGTCATGAAAGAGTACAATACTCTGATAGAAAGTAGAAAATGATGAAAATTTTATGAATTTAGCGCATTGCTACCTGAATTTATAGACTCTGATATAATATCATCATTATATTCTCATGTACGCTGAGAGATGTAACATTCGATAGTCTACTTGAGTGTTAGAAATACTCTAGAACGTGTTTACATTTTTTTCCATAATTTCAATGTAAAAAATGGAGTTTTTCACGTGTTTGAATAATTATTGGGTCAGTGAAATTACTGAAATCATGAATAATAACGTGGTTTCAAATATTAGAGGAATGAATTTCATACCGATCATACCATAATTATTAATATATTCAGAATATTGGATTATATTGGATGTTTTGTACAAGTTTAGATCACGTAACCATGTAGCGACTAGTATAGTCTATCCATTCCCAATTGGAATGGCAATAAAAATAAGAGTACAGTCGCCCATATAGTTAGTAAACGTGCTATTAAATGTAGTTGAGGAGTAAAGGCTCGGCTAGCTGGATTGGCTGAATACTAATTTTTTGTCCGTTTCACAATATTTCTTTATCAATGCCGTGTGTTCGTGGGGTTAGTTGAGGTAGTGAGTGGTTTTGCAAACCGATTTTTGAAAACTTTTTCCAGAGATCAATTACCCTAACTCCAAACTGCACTCGACGCGCGTTTCGCTAACAAGGTTAACATCTTCAGGAGAAGCAAATTTATACTGAATCTACTGATCTACTGAATCTGACAAGGGTTAGCTGTTTATATACCTGAAGTTTTTTGGTCCGATGTGGACTTTGTTTGTTAAATGATGATTATCCTAATTGATTTTTCGGTAATGAACTAGTGGAACCACTACCTGCAAGTTAATTTGTCAACAATAGAATCAAAAGCGGACAAATTAATTTGCAGGTAGTGGTTCCACTAGTTAATTACCGAAAAATCAATTAGAATAATCATCATTTAACAAACAAAGTCCACATCGGACCAAAAAACTTTAGGTATATAAACAGCTAATCCTTGTCTTTAGATTCAGTATCAATTTGCTTCTCCTGAAGATGTTAACCTTGTTAGAGAAACGCGCGTCGAGTGAAAACGTTGATGGTGCTACAAAGGATGTGATTCGGCGAACAATTCATGGTATATACCAAAAAAATGAAGCACCAACCTTGGAAATGATTTGGTATAAATTACTCGACTATCCCGATTACAATTACAAATCTTCAGAAACTCTACGAGGTGTCATATCGTCTTGTGGTTTCAAATATAAAAAATTGAACAATCGGATGGTCACAATGGAATCGACACGCACTGTTCAACTCCGACAAGAATATTTCAGGCGAATGAAAAGCTACCGAGAATCCAGCAGACATATAATCTACCTCGACAAAAACTTGGTTTGACACCCATGATGTTGTCAAATATGGCTGGGTAGACGAAACCAAGTATTGTGCTTTGAACACACCTTCTTCAAGGAGAAAACGTGTTATAATTTTGCATGCCGGGAATGCTTTAGCACCTAACGCTTTGCTTCTGTCGGCCAAAAATATAAAAGATTCGTTTGCTGATTACCACGAAGATATGACTGCGGCTTTATTCGAAACCTGGTTCAGTAAACAGCTTCTACCAAATATTCCTCCAAACTCGGTTATTGTTATGGATAACGCTTCGTATCATTCGCGGTTATTGACTACAATACCAAACAATAACACAAAAAAGCATATATTGTTGATTTCATGCGAAATCATGACATGAAAATACCCGAAAAGATTCCAACGAAAAAGTTATTACTGGCGACCATAAAACAAAGTAATTTCAAATAAGAGTATATTATTGATTCGATGTGTGAAACACGTGGTCATATTCTCTTACGTTTGCCTCCATACTGTTATGTGTTCAATCTAATTGAAATGATTTGGGCCACAATGAAAGAAAGCTTGCGGAAATGTAATCAGTCACCGACTTTGAATGCTCAAGTGCTTGACAATATAAGGCGAGTGGTGAATGAAGTAGATGATAGTGATGTGTGGAAGAACTGTGTGGCCCACGTTATAAAAGCAATACAAAGAAATAAAGCCGCTGCCAGCTAATCCACGTGGACTGAATAATTGTCGGTTCGTATTGGATGATTTTTACTAACCGAGATTTATGATTGGCTGAAGAGTCATAAAATTAAATTTTTAAGTCATGTTACGGTGATGAATAGAATGCGAGCCGTCGTGTTGTCAATGTTCAGTTCAGGAACTGATCGCGATTAGAGTGTTGAAATTCGATATAGGTGCGATATTATCTGTTAAAAATGTGGTGTCCTTCGACAAGTACTAATAGTAATAAAGAGTGTAATAATAACGCAGACTTTTTCCTGTGTAGTGATTCCCAATAGCGCTGGTGAACAATGCGAAAAAGAGATACCAGTGAATAAGATTCGGATGCATTCGAATATTGAAACACAAAGAGTATGTTTCTATAAGAATCTACATCTCAAGTTTGGCTCTTTGAAATTATGTGGAATAGTGAATAATGAATATAAATAAAAATAGAGATTCTATCGAGTGTGCATGATACAAATCAAAAATGAAACAATTCGTGGACACAACATTCCAAAAAAGGGGGGCAAACCGCGGACACGTGTTTCTGGCTATTGGCCTCATCAGCGCGGTGCAGCCAAGTGTAAAGATGGGCAACACTTGTTTGCCGAAAGCAGGAAACAACACATACGCACGGAGTCAAATACAAAAGCCAACCGCACATTTGTGGTTCCAGTTAGAAGACCTAGAATTCCCAGGCTACATCTAACATGACCGCGGTTTGCCCCCTTTTTTTGAGTGTTGTGTCCACGAATTGTTTCATTTTTGATTTGTATCATGCACACTCGATAAAATTTCTATTTGTATTTATATCCTGGACCCGGATGTCACGCAGGTAGCTAAAACTGCCTACGTGGTCATGTTAGATGTAGCCTGGGAACTTTAGGTCTTCTAACTGGAACCACAAATGTGCGGTTGACATCTGATGTTGACTCCGTGCGTATGTGTTGTTTCCTGCCCATCTTCACACTTGGCTGCACCGCGCTGATGAGGCCAATAGCCAGAAACACGTGTCCGCAGTTTGCCCCCCTTTATTGAAGTGTTGTGTCCACGAAATGTTTTCTCGGGTTTCGCTACGTGTTCTGTGTATTTTATCCCCATAAGGATTATTTTCACAACTGTCTGGAGCGACCCGAGAAAACAGCTCATCATTCTTTATCCGTGAGAATCTTCGAGTTAACATATATACAGGGTGTCCCTGGACTTCCTCTTTTCCTCTCGGGAATGTATAGATGGGGTCAAAATATCACCAGTACTTCATACAACTTTTTTTCCTAAAAGTCTTCGTAACCAAGTTACGGGCCCTCGAAGTTACAAAATGAAAAATGTTTTTCTTTGATAACTTTTCAAGTGAATATTCAAAATCATCCAAATTTTGGTAATTGACTAAACAAATGAATTCC